>CM055105.1:29652278-29903539 GCA_029204225.1 Diphasiastrum complanatum | reverse complement strand
TCTGCAAGGGCTGGCCCGCAAGATCAATCAATTACAACCACATGACTAATTTCGAAGCAATGAAGATCATGACCTTGGTATCTCTAGTCCTGTCATTTTACAAAACCTTTGTAAGGAGTCGATGATCTTGCAAGTCCACCAATGATGAAAAGATTAGAACTATGTCAACAATATGAAGAAGAATGAAGCTGAAGAGTCAAGACATATGCAAGTCTGCTTGCACGCTCCAAAGATGTGGCACTGTGAACTTGTCAAAGTAGACATCAAAAGGTGTTGCCAACTATAAATATCAATGCTTGGCCTCGATGATGCTTTGTATTTCATCACATGATTCCCCATCTCCCTCCACGACTTGGTCACTCACTCATACAATGCCTTCCTGATAATTTTAGTTAAAATGCAGAAGTCTAAAGGCATATGCAGCAAGCTATTGCAGGAAACTAAAATACTAAGGCTTTCGTCAACTTTGAGTCTCCCTTCTTCAACTCCTCCAAATATGGCCACCCAAATAAAAAACGACAGGGAGAATGTTGAGTTAGTAGCTCAGAGGTATTTTATGAGGCCGTAAAATATCATAATATCCATGTACAATCCAGTCTCCATGCTTAGCTTGGTCTTATTCATCTTCTGGCTTAATAATAACATTCATCATGATGGGCTCCAGGTGGTTATTGAAAAAAAATCAATCATTGATGCCAGTCATTGAAAGTCATCGTGGTTGTTAGATATAGAGCCATAGGCCCCCAAAAGGTATTAAGAATCACTAACTAAGCTTGAGGCCATGTCAAACATGAACAATGTGTTGACAAACACACATGATGTTTGTATATGCTCTTTAAAACTTTAAAAGAACCTGGTTTGCAACTGACCACTCATGTCCACATTCTGGAAATTACGCAGCTCACGAGCAAATTGATTCAGACGAGCCAAAGATTCTTGCCGCAGCTTCTTATCAGAACCAGGCAATGTAGGATCAACATTAGCTGGGGTCCATGCAGGCAGGGACAGTGTCACAAGACTCCCGATTTTAGCCAAAATTTTGCTCAGAGCTGGCAGTACAAAAAAGTTCGAATGAATCGCAATCATGTCAGAAGTTTAACTCGTAACAATGAAAGCAGTAAAAAAGATTAAGTATGAATCCTAATCAAGTCAAAAAATTCAACTCATAGCTGTGAAAACAGTAGGGAAAAGAATAATGAATCATAATCATGAAGTAATAGTCTACACAGTTTCTACTTTCATGGATCATAGTCTCTGAGGTGCTCTTTAACACCACAAACTGCTGGATACATCTCTTAGTTTATCTAATAAGGACACATGCATACCAAAGATAACAGCCACCAAAAGGACTCCAACACCGGCTACAGTCCCAAGAAACTGTGGACTGAAAGGAAACTGTGAAGGTTCAGCCTCTGTCACTTGGATTAACTGTTTTTCTTGAGTGACTTTTTGGCCCAGAGAACGTACCGAACGTCTGGAACCCGTTCCTCCAGTTGCCCTAGAGCGTTTGGCAGCATCGTCTAATGCACAAAGCTGAAAGCAGAATTTTCGCTTCGTATCACCCACCATTATTGACACATTATGAGGCAAATCTAAGCTTTTAAGTAAAATAGATTTAAATCCAATGAAGCTCGAAGCTGAGAAACAGAGTTGCTGTTTGGAGGCCCAGCCTGCCATTCGATTCTGCATTAGACATCCTGATAATTTGGCGATTGATGCGGAAGCCTGGATACAGTGAATAAAAAGGTTATAGAGCATGGCCAGGCATTTGCAAAAAAAAACAACATTGAATCCGAAAAGGAAGGTCATAGAGCATGGCCAGGTAATTGTCAAATAGAATGCAATCCACTAGTCTATTTCCAACAATGATGATGTAGTAGAGTATAGAGCTGCAGCAAAACGATAAAACCAGCTTCAACTATAATTTTGTACAAAATGCTGAAAGCTCCTCTTCATGAAGGTCATAGTGCATGGCCAGGCATTTGTCAAATAAAACTTCGACAACTACTAGTTCCAACCATGACAATATCAGATAAACAGGCCAAACTATTGAGCAAAACAAAACTTTGAAAGCAGAAGCTCATACTTCAACAAAAATGTGCTTTTTCGATTTCTAACTAAAAACCAGTTGAAATGTTAGCATCCTTTCGATAAAATGATAAACATCAAAATAGTGTTCATTTTGTTAGGAATTAATGTTTATTTGATACCCCTTAGTGTGAGTATGGCCATGCCTGCGTGCTATTATAGGGGCCATTACTATTTTTAGTAAGTTGTGTTATAGGGGCATTACTATTTATAATAAAGTTGTTTTTTATTGCTTATGCATGTAGGTGGGAGCACTACTAGATTAGGACTTGTTTTATTACTTCTTTTGAACTTTGCTTTAGGCTTTTAGTTTTTCACATAGATAAGAGAAACTATATATGTAGGCTGGCACCCCACCACAATTCATTCCAGTTTTTTAGAGCTTTGCTCAATTATTCTATAATCTGAATTATCTTTAATCTCTATGCTTGGTTTGTGTGAATGCTAGTAGGACTAGTAACTCCATCTAGAGTTCGACTCTCCCTGTTCCATAATGACACTATCCTTGATAGTTTCAGAGTACCATGATCCATCTAGGTAATCTTCTAGCTTCTGATGTAGGATGCTTCATGCCTGGTGAAGTAGGAGGTGAATAAGTATCCCATATACTTGATCTCTCTTTCCTCTTTCCTTTCTCAACCAGGGTCACGCTAGGTACTTGGATTGGCATAGGCGATACATTCGTTGATTCAGGCTCCTTTAATGACTCGTCACAAGAGATAGGAATTCCTCCATCTTGCTTCCTATCATAAGGTATCTCTGTATCTTTAAGAATTCCATCTTCATCAAAGATTACATCCCTGCTTATGATGACTTTCTTACCCTCCAAGTCATATAACCTATATCCCTTCTCTTGACTATCATATCCAAGGATTAAGGAACTTGCTCCTAGAATCCTTAGGTATGTGAGCATAAGCAATACTACCAAACACTCTCAAATGACTTACATCTGGTTTTTGACCTGTGTAAGCTTCCTTTGGAGTTCGATTCTCTACAACCTTTGTAGGACTTCAATTCAAAAGATTAACCGCCATCTTAACTGCTTCACCCCAAAACATATTTAGAAGATTTTTATTCTTGAGCATACTCCTCGCAGTTTCCACTATAGACCGGTTCTTTCTTTCCGCAACTCCATTTTTGTTGAGGCGTGTCCGTGTTTGCAAATTGTCTCTTCATACCACGATCCTTGCAAAACACCTAAAATTTTGTAGAAACATACTCTACCCCTTTGTCCGAGCAGAGTATCTTGATTTGTCTATTTGTTTCTTTCTCCACCTATGTATTAAACTATGTGAAATACTTGAACGCTTCACCCTTATTCTTGAGAAGATAGATTCATGTCTTCCCAGAATAGTCATCCACAAACACCAAGACTTCAATTCGATTCGACTTGTCATGCAAGCCAAGAATCCATTTCAATTTCGATTCGGGGTCGATTTGGTACTGAACTTCCAATCCGACATTAACAAGTGGATTTACACTTGATCATTGAAATCAAATAGATTGGAAGCCTACGATGTGGTGCAATGCCAGGTGCTAACGACGGCTTTTAGCAGTCGTACAGAAGGTCCTCCTCACCTAAGGATCTCGATGGTGAGTGAGAGGAGGGAAATACTATATCAGATGGCGCAAAGGATGAAAGTAGAAAAGTAAGACATTCTCTTCCAGTTTTATCCTGTGCAAGTGATAGATTGGGTGGTGCTACAGTATTTGACTGTAGAATGGAAAGGATGCGCTCCCTTGTTGAAGCACTTTAGTGAATGGTTGGCCCAGATCACCTCCTTTGTGTGTTATTTACAGATGTTGGGTGTCATTCACAAAGACAGGCCAATTCAGCAATTTTGGTTTCTTGAAACCATGGCTCACATGCCTTACTTTTCATATATTTCTATGTTTCATCTATATGAAACACTTGGGTGGGTGGGAGCTGAAGTGCAAAAGGTCCATTTTGCTGAAGAATTGAGCGAGATGCATCATTTCAAAATTATGAAGTCTCTCAAAGGTGATTTACAATGGGAGATTGTTCTTCAGCCAATATGTACTTTGTTTATACTGGTTTTTGAGATAAAGTTACATGTATGGGGAACTGAAAGACATTGAGCCTCCCAAAGTTGATGATGATCCAGTTAGAGTTGCAGTGGTGTATGCAAGACTTGGATTTGTTCTCCTCCTGAGAGGGGTTGATAGGTTGTTTCAGCTATACGACGGTTTGTCTAAACTAAAGCCAGAAAATTTGGACTTGGATAAGAAGCATGAAGAAGTGAAAAAGGATTATAACTGTCTGGGAAAGAGAAAGAAAGCTGAGGAAGACATCACCCATGGTGGACAAAAAGGAGGATGTGTTGAAAGTGGCAATGGTAGTGTGGAAAGGGGAAGCCATCCCTTACAGCCATGGCTGAAAAGCAGAGATATAGGGAGGGATAGCTGCAAAGCAAATATGAGGGAATTAAAAAGAAGGAAAACTATGACAGGTATAGGCGATTACTCTCCTTGTGGCAGTCCATCTGCAAGATCTGCCAGTGGTGATCTCTTCATGAAAGCAGAGTGCTACGTGAGATTGTCGACAGAGACAGGAGCAGACATTAATCGGCAGAATAAGGATGGCTATATAGCCCTCCACATTGCAAATAGCTATGTGCACATAAATGTGATGAGGATCCTCTTAGAGCTATTGGCTGCCTCGGATTTTGAGGACTCAAAACAGGAGCTCCAAGAAATGAATCACCCCAAAGCCAATCCCATGCAGTTTGCAAGAAGGCTTGCATTGGATCAGACTGTGAAGCTCCTGGCCCCTGCGTATGCATATGCTCAAGGATCTTGCAGGTGTGATGAAGCCAAGGAAGAAGAAATGGTCCATGCACTTCTTAAAAAATCCCAAAGATTATAGAAAACTGGAAAGAAAAAAAATTGAGGGGAGCACCTTTTAGTTCACTCGGCACAACCAGAAAACCCCGTTGTATCACAAATATGTGACACAAATATGGATAACATGTAAGTGAAATGCACAACATTCCTAATTGTAGCACGTGTTGCGTGGAAAGTGCTCAATTTGTGCTCTATATTGTCTATGATGGAAGGATCAAATGGTTGCTATGTGGATGGAAAATTTGTTGGAAAAGGTGATATGGGGATAGATGTATGTGTGGAGGGTAGAACCCATCATATTGGGGTGCAAGTGGACCTAGCGATGCAGCAGCCTGCTCAGCAGTCTGCAGAGATGACTTTGCGGGTGTGCTATGGATGAAAAGGAGAGTATTTTTATAGTATCATGGAAGGGTATGATAGAGATAACTATGGAACATTTTAGAGCAGCTGATGTTACAAACTGAGAAAGTGTAGAGAAGATTGCTGAACATCTGCCACATCAGGAAGACATCATAACAATTTTTGGAGATTGTCTTTTTCAGAAGGCTGAAGTAATGAATTATGACAAACTTACGCTCGAATTCGCGCATTGAAGGATGTAAGGGAAGCATACAGGTTGAAAGTTGGAAAATTACATCATGATGAGTACATATTTTTTCATGAGAATGGTAGTCATGATGAGCACAGGCACCGAGATGAATCATTGCAATTGCAGGAAGATATTGTACAAAATTCCTTTTGTATTTGTGCTTTGAGAGACTCATCACCAAGATACCGCATCATCAAGAGGATCCTAAGTTACTTTGAACTCTGCAGACCTCCAAAAATCGGATGGTCGGTCAACCATCTATTTCACCACTCATCTTACACCATAAGTAATTAATGTGGATGTATTGGTCAAGTGGGAGATTGTTGGGAAATATGCCCAATACATTCTTGCACACGTTGGGCACATACCAAGTGTCAACATAACAAAGGACCTGTGAATAGATGATAAATAACCACTTAAAGTAGTGGACCCAGGTAGTCATTGAAATAGCCATTGTTAGTTGGCTCTGGTCCT
Organism: Diphasiastrum complanatum; assembly: GCA_029204225.1. Classification (NCBI taxonomy): domain Eukaryota; kingdom Viridiplantae; phylum Streptophyta; class Lycopodiopsida; order Lycopodiales; family Lycopodiaceae; genus Diphasiastrum; species Diphasiastrum complanatum. The sequence goes on along the minus strand of CM055105.1, from coordinate 29,897,523 downwards.
CTGGCATAGAAGAAGATAAAAAACCTTCTGGATAGTGACTAGGAGTGACCTTTCTTGGCAAGCTAACTTTAACAATGTATATACAAGCATTCGGAATAGAGTGTGAGATAGCGTGTTTGCCATTCACCTTCGTTGCGTTCTTTCTTTGCTTCTTGGTTCTTTTGTCCTTGGTGCTCTGTATCCTCTTCGTAACTTGTAATGGTACGATTACTATCATGATAATGCATAGCAGAACTGAATCAACAGTGGTTATCTGTTGAGAGAGAAGGGCTAAAATATTATAATTCTGACGAAAACAGATTTCGATGTAATACATTACATATTAATGCTAGTATCAGCATCCCTCTATGTTATCAAACGTTTTCATCAAAGCCGCCATGTAGGGTAAACTTCAGTCTAGACATATCCTAACGAATATGTAAACGATTACAGAACTACTGCAATATTTCGATTTCTAGAGCCAATGATTCTGCCAGGTAAATAATCGAAAAACATCTTTGATGTAGCAGAAGGTTAATATTATCCCCTGCATCTATCTATCTAATCAAAAGTTATCATCTATTCCGCAATCTTAAATATTGAGCTTGAGTGAAAAATCTTCAATGCAGTAGAAGAAAATATAAATTATCCCCGCATCTATCTCGTCAGAAGTTATCGTCAGAGTCATCATCTTAAATATTAAAGTTCAGAGAAAAAACATCGATGTCGTAGAAAAATATTTATATCAGCCTCTGCATCTATCTATCTCGTCAGAAGTTATCATCACAGATATTGAAGTTTAGTGAAAAATATCGAGAGATGGAACCTGAGCCACGGGCATAGGGCGCTCCGAGGAGGTGCAACGATGAATGGGAGTGGCGAAGGAAGGACGATAGGGCAAGAGCTTATGATGGCAAGCGCTTGTCGTCATTGTGTATTTTCCCCGAGCAATCAAAGGAGCCGATCTTCCGCCATCGCCACAGGCCGAAGGAAACTCTGAAAGCAAATCCGCGAGCTTCAAAGAAAAACTGAACCTGCTTCATTTTCTTCGCGTTCACATATGCTCACGTAAACACTAAGCTTCACACACTAGGCTGGACATGCTGAGGAATCGCCAACCACTTAACGCCACGTGTTTCATGCAGGCCTTGCTAAACTGGTGTAAGGCCTTTTTCCATGTAAACCCCCCTTTACCCTCACCTTGCTCAAATTGAATAGAGTGAATGCACTGAATGGTTTGCCTTTGCATCTCAACTACGGCCCCTCTTAACTCATTCCTTAGGGTTGTATCAAACTAGTGGCGGGTCCCTTTGTCTCCCTTTTGCTTGTCGCCCAATTTTTGAACTTTTTTGACAAGGGAGTGTGAAAGATTTTAACTAGTTTAGTTAAATTTGTTATATTTGTTAATTTGGCAATTGAGGCCAATTTTATATTAGACTTAAATTTTGACTTTTCAAAGTTAGATTAGTCTAAAAGCATTTGAATAAATACTTTTTGAAAGTGTGGAAAAGTGTAGTACACGAGTTTTTTTTTAGTAGATCCAAATTTGAGTAGTATAGACATTGAATTTAGTCACAATCATAGTAAGGTTTTTTATTATGGAGGGAAACCAAGTTTTAAATTAGGTTTGGACCTGTTATAAAAGGATGTAACTCGTGGGAAGAGAGATGTTCTCTCTCTCATCTCATTTCATGCTTATACATGGTTTCTTGAGTTCATCTATCCATTGGTGCACTATATTGGTGATATCTTGCAATTTTGTGTGTAGAATGCTCAATTTATACTATATTCGGATCCACATGTGTGAATAAAGTAGCTTATTGTTTTTGTATGGACGTCAACTTCATTTCATGTTTTATTGATGTTTGATCAAGATCTATTAGAGTTTGCATCTCATTCATAGAGTAGATGTTGATTTTTCTACATTGACAAGGTTGGTGATTTGTTGTCTTTCTAACCAAAGATCAAAGGGATGTTTTTGGATCTTAATGATCTGAAATTCTTCACATGGTATCAGAGCTCTTGTGTTTCAGGTTATGAAGGAAGCAATCACATTTATCAAAGATTTGGAAGAAATATCAATGCTAAAGCATGCTAGATTGACTTCTACTCAAAAATTGAGTTCTTTGCATATGTAGATTGGATCTTTTGTAGATCAAATCTCAAATTAGGTTTATATACTTGATCAATTCCGATTTCACACTTCACATACTAGATTTGGCCAATTTTTTATGCATTGAAAAAGCCTAAGTGGTGGCTGCAAGATTGCATATCAAGTTTTAGACAAGTGCATGTAGAATTTAAAATATTCAATTTTTTGTGATTTTGTCACTCAAATTTTGATTGGATCTCTATTTGTGAGATTGTTGAACTTCATTTGAGTGTGTTTCAATCTTAGGAAGTGGCAAGAGTCATTAGATTGAGAATAGATCATAGATTGATGAAGATTTCACTATTCATGTTGGAGGGCAATGATAGGCTCACCTCAAGTAACCTTTATTTTGGAAGGTGAGGATGGAATCACGTCTTGAGATAAAATGATGTTTTGGATATTGTTGTAGGTTTGGAGGAGAGGCCATCAACACAACAAGATCAAGTGAGGTATGACGATAGCCAAAAGAGCTCTACATATGATTAAGGTGAATGTTACCAATGAACTTCTCAAAGAAGTTGGTAAGTGTACATCATCAAGTGAGGCTTGGGAAGCGTTGAAGAAGCTTTATGATCCAAGTCTACATCTAGAGTGTTGACTCTGAGAAAACAAATCTTTCAATGTTTGCAAAAGAGTGAAGAGAGTCCAAATACTTTTGTTTTCAAAGTAAAAGCTTTGAATGATGAGTTGGCTTGCAGTGATGAGAGTATTAAAGAAGAAGAGCTTGTTCAAGTTATTTTTAATGATTTGTTGGATGCTCATGCTAACATTGTACAAAGTATTGATATTCAAAGAACTTTGCCAAGTTTGATTGATCTTCAAGGGATCTTGATCGATGAAGAATATAGGATGTTTATAAAGCAACCAAGGTACTAAAAATTGTGCATTCAGATATTTGTGGACCATTCGAAGTACTGTCTTTAGGCGATGTAAAATACTTCATAACGTTTATTGATGACTTCAGCAAGTTCGCTGTAGTATACTTTATTCGTACAATAATCAGAAGCTTTTGAGAAATTCGTTGAGTATACGAATTGGGCTGAGAAGCAGACATGCAACAAGTTGAAGCAAATTCGCACAAATCGTGGAGGTGAGTACATTTCCAATGAATTCAAAACTTAATGTATTGATCGAGGTATTATGCATACAAAGACTGCATCATACACACCTTAGCACAATGGAATTGCTGAATGAAAAAATCGTACACTAATGGAAGCTACTAGGTGTATGATGGCTCATGTACCAAAACAGGTGTGGGCGGAAGCAGTGGCTACATCGAATTATCTTCAGAATTGAATTCCGAAATCTCGAATACCAGATAAAACTCCTCACAAAAATTATGGTGGAAGTCGAAACCAAATCTAGCTCATGTTCGGACATTTGGATGTGCAGTTTATATGCACATACCAAATAAATTGAAAAAGAAACTCGAGAAAAGACAGAACAAGGTTTTCTGGTAGGATTCGAGCTACATTCGTCATATTATCGAGTCTGCATACCTGAAACTGACAGAATAAATGTTGTTCGAGATGTCAAATTTGATGAGTCAAAATACATAACAAACAGTGGCTTAGTCAGCTATGAAATTCTCAAAAATTATTATGAGTTACCAACGACAGAAGTAAAGCAAGCATATGATGAACGAGAATTACCATATTCAGAGGGAGTTCTAGATCGAGTACCTGAAAGACTTGAATCACCAACCTCTTTGGGGGTTTTGTTGTTGACGTCCTTGAAACTGCAACGATTTTAAACATAGCAGGCTTTTGCAATTGTCTCTGCCGAAAACTTGTTTGGAAGATTAGCAGCAAATAATATGAATCTTGTTGACTCGACAAGAGTCTGATTCTTTCATTCGGCTACTCTATTCTGTTGAGGACTGTAGCTTGAAAAATGATGTTTTTGAATCCCATATTCACGTAGGAAGTCATTCATTGCAATTGAAATGAATCCCCCTCTCCATCAATGCGTAGGGCTTTGATCTTCCTTCATGTATGGGTTTCAGATAATTGTCTGAATTGTTGAAAACATAGACATACTTCTGATTTGTGAACATGACAATGGTTCGTCATAAAAAATCATTGATAGAAAATACATCTATCTTTCGCATGATGGCTGCATCCGGCCACAGAAATCACAATGAATCGGATCCATAATGCTTTAGCTCTATGAGCTTGGCCTTTGAGAAATCTTGATAGAAGGATCTCCATAAGCTAGAAAAAGTATCTTACTAATCTACTCCACATGTATGGCATGAAAGATTGCAAGTCGATAGACTTGTCGATGGATCCAGGATTCAAGCTATCAAAGGACATGTGCTCTAAGACTGAAAAGAATTGACTTTGCTTGAGCTATTCACACCAATGGACTTGATGGTTTTATACCTTGCTATGACCTTCTTTTTGTTCTTTAGAATGCTCTGCTTTTGTCTTTTCTATGTTGTTTTCCCTTGCGAACCACTATCCGAAAATCAAACTCCAACAACAGTAGCAACCATCTAGTAATTCGTCCTGTATTGCAAGTTTTATTAACAAGATAAAGCAAGGGTTGATGGTCTGTACAAAATGCAAAATGGGTGGCCATCAAATAATGTCTAAACTTCTTAACCGCATACATCATAGCCAGTGCCTCCCACTTTGCACTCTCCAGGCTAAGTTAAGACAGCTCTAATCACATACTTTGATGCATCAACATGCATGTGAAAGTTATGGACCAATTGGACGGTCTTAATATTGACGTTGAGACCAAAGCATCTTTAAGCATCTGGAAAGCTTGTAGGGCTTCCTCCATCCAATGTGGTTCTATTGTGAGCTTGTAGATTGGTCTTCCTAACTCCGCAAAATCTAGAATGAAGATCCTATCGTAGTTAGGGTGACCCATGAAAACATAGACACTACGAATCGTCCCTGGGGGTGGCAGATCAACAATGACCCTTATCTTTGATGGTTCAGTGGCGATTCCATGTCTTGATACTATGTGGCCCAAGATCAGGCCATGTGTCACCCAAAATTGACACTTTTCTGGATTCAAGGAGATATGATATTTGTGGCATTGCTTCAACACTTTCTTCAAGTTGGATAGGTGCTTTGAGTTCGGTCCATGCACTCATAGATCATCCGAGAATATCTCTAGGAACTTCTATGGGTGCTCTTTGAATGTCGATTGCATGACTCGTTGAGAAGTGCTTGGGGCATTGCAAAGTCCAAACGACATCACCTTGTAGGCATAGATTCCTCATTCAGTGGCAAATGTTGTCTTATGCTGATCGTCCGGCGCAATTTTGACTTGGTTGTAGCAGCTAAAGTCGTCCAGAAAACTATAGGCTTATGTTCCTGCTACTCAGTCCAAAACACTTTATGTGAAAGGTAAGGGAAAATGATCTTTCTTTGTAATCGCATTTAGTGTTTTTAGATTTACACATATCCGCATCTTGTCGTTCTTCTTGGGTACTATGACTATAGGTGATACCCATTTGGTGTGCTTGATTTCATAGATGAAGTCGACGTCAAGTAATTTCTACAACTCCGTGTAGTTAGGATTGCATCGATAATATCTGCTCACCTTGGGGACTTCTCCATCCACCAAGGGTATGGTATGCTAGATCACGGTTGGTGGTATAACCTTCAGATCTTTGTACGTCCATGCCAAACAATCCTTGTACTCCACCAACAAATTACGTAGCCTTGTGAATTCAGTGGGTGTCAGCTGTTCTCCCACGTAGACAAGTTTCTCTTCTTCGTCTGGCTCAGCTAAGTTCATTGGTTGTATTCACACAGGTCCTTCAAAGACTTGTTCCACTGGTTTCTAATTTTGATCAGGTTCTCTTTGTGCTTGTGGCATCATGATTGTTGTGTCGTCTAAGATATAACCCTCTTGACAAGTCAAGACCAAACCCTTTGAACCCTTCAATTTATAGCATAACAGGTAAAAATACAGCTGTATAAAGTATAACAGTACAGAGCACCATAAAGCGAAGCAAGTTCTAAGACACCCAGTTGTTACCTGCCACCATCCCACACAACAAAACCGCACAAGTTAGTCGCGTGAGGAAGACAGTTGTCATAGCTAAGCATAAGTTGTTATCCATGTCCAAAACAAGATTCACTACTTTATTAGCTAAATTGCATTTATAAAAAGTACGTCCAATCTTTCCAATCATTTACTTCATTACTAGGCAATACATTATGCTCTTTAACGAAGCCGTATCAGGGCATAAGCCATACCGATAAGTACAAGAGCAAAAGAAATGTATTAGGTTCACATTTACATTTTACATGTAAGCAACTATGTTTCACTATACTGATGGACAAGATATGACTATGGTCACAGCGTTAGGTACTAGAGCACCTCCGTGCTATGCTAGCCCCCATGGATATCCCGTAACTGTTTTTTGGAATCCAAACAGCAAACAACTTGGGCAAATCCATGCCATTCAAGTGTATATATGAGTACGTGACCTTTCAAACAACACTGGGACACAAGATGCAAGCGAACTTAATTAAATAAAAACTACAAGCTCATGTCTATTTTAACGTACATAAGATCAGACTTTTCTAACTTTATTAGTTACTACCATTAAAGGAAGCAACTTTCAGTAATATCATGCATGGATAAGACTTCCTGTAATAACGAGTAAGGCTACCCACCGTATTGGTGCAGTTTCGTATAGCATTGTACCTAAATGATAGATGAAGTCATATCTTGCGAATTATCCATCTTCAGCTGTTTTAACAAATCACCTACGTGCTAGAAGATTCAAACCGAAAGTATTGTGTTAAGCATAGAGTACTTTTATCACCCTCATAGGCTTTAACAATAGTTAATCCATCATTTTGCTGCAGATTATTAACTTATCATTCAACTTTTTTGAGAGCATTTCCTTCCCCACAATATCCACATCATACAAATAATCATGTTCTGTGCACACGTCTTCTCAGGAAGAAACAATCAAACCAAGATTTCTTCATGTTACACTCCTTAAAAGCCATACTACTCTTTATCAGAGGCATCAGTCATCATAGTTTCTATCATACAGCCATAGCAATCATCCAGAACAACCAATCATAGCAAGTACAGCCAATGGAGTAGCATGAATGCTCTTATCAACCACATATAAGCATTCATCATTGGTATCAATGGAAACTATAAGTAAAGACAGCGGTCCATCGCACTTTTGCAATCCTTACATACTGTAAAATGCGTGGAGTTATGCATGCCTGCAAGGCCATGCTTCGTCGCAGTAGCATAATGGAATTTCTACTCAAAAAGAAGCGTTGGCCAGCGGCCCATTCCGCTACATAGATAGCGCTGGCCAGCGATTACTCATCAAACATAATCAGTGATATTTTTTGTATACACCTGGATCGTTGTCTATCAAAACTTGACGTTGTGATAAACTGCATATATGCACAAGTACAAAACACAAATAACATAAGATTATTGTATGATTGTAATGTTTTAATTTTTAGATAGTACTATTCTTATACGTTGTCACTTATATGATTCTTTTGCATCTTGGTGCAGACTCTACACGCATATCTCTCTTATTTTGTTAACACAGGTATGAAACTCCCACTCCAATATGCATTAAAGTTCTATAGTCGATTTTTTTTCTACTTCATTTCAATATATTAGGGTTTATTATAATGTATTGTATGTTTATGAATGTACTAATCATGTCAAGGTCAGGCAGTGGTGAAAGCTCGGGAGACTATGTTAAAAATTTATATGAATCATTAACTCCTGAGCAAAAAGCAAAATTGCAAAGTATGCTTAGCCGAGATGAGGGTGGTCCCTCACAAGCGGCCACGGCTCTCGCCCTCACTGAAGAGTCATCCACAAATACTTATTATGACGTGGATCTTCAAGATAATATAATTGCCAATAGAAAAGAGAGGGTGGCTTTGGACCGGCCCTATTCTTTATGCCAACGCCATTTTGGCGATAGATTGTTTAGTAAATGGTCCGAACAACCTGCCGCTGATAAACGACGGGTTATTGGTACCCTTCGTGACGAATTCCAACAATGAGAGGAATTCGAGGAGAAGGAAATTCATAAGCATATGAGCTTATGGATTAGGCATCGTCGTGATATGGCACGACGAGCTTATAGGGACGGGCAATCCAAGCCCACCTGGTGTTCAAGAAATGATTGTAACCGTGTGAAAGCGGATGAACGAACACCAGATAAATACAAGATCCAAAAAGATGTTGCGGCCGCTAGGATGCATGGGATAGGCAATCCTAGGTTGGGCTCGAGCGGAAAGGCGAGATTGCAAGCAAGCATGGTAAGTGAACTTACACTACTCTTATAGTTTATCTTTGATTTCATATGCTTTTATTTTTTAATATGCGTTATGACTAGCTGCTCCAACATAGCCCTAAATTAATTTCAACTTAAATTGAATGCATGGATAGTTGGTGGACTATGGACGTCTGCCAACTAAGGAGGAATACGAATTTGCCTACAGGGAATCGTACGACACATTAGTCGACAAACTAAAGAGCGAGGGTCATCCTCCAAATGTAAGTACTAGTTTTTGTATTCATACTAATGTGGTTTGTATTCCGACGTCAATTTATTTAATTTAATATGATCAGGCATTAAATATTAATGTAGTTTGTTTGCTTGTGTTCATGCAGACTGGACGTCACGACGATGACGAGTAGATTAGGTTTATAGATTCTAGTTCATGTTAGATCTAGAAAGACTCATGCGACATTTAAGCACCAATTTTGTAATACATTGATTGATATTATAATATTATTATTGCAAATAATTGTGCTATATTGCCATTTTTTTTATATGTGCAATGTTCTTTTTTCAAAAATTGCAATATCGAATTTAGAGATGTGGATTGACATAATAACCAACTAAGAATTTAAAACCATGTGCAATATCGGATTTCAAAACAACAATCAATATCATATATAGAAATCTAAATGAAATTTATGATGTGCACAAAGCAATGCAATATTCATAATGGACATGAAGTAATAAGTAATGCAATAAAATATAAAATGAAAAGTAATTTAAGAATGAAAATTACCTGATCTCTTACAGACAGCACATCCACTGTACTTTCCACATCTGCACACCTGTAATATAATGTATATATACTGGATTCCATTTGCGTATTCAGTTTAACAAGGTTAATGAGTTATGAGTGAATGAGACGAAGTAGATGCCCTGAGCATTGATTCTTCATTCTTGTCAGAATTAAGATTTCATCCCTTTTTACAGATTGAAATAAGTTTTGTAGGGCACGCGGTTTTGTCCTCTATTAACTTGTGCTCTACCGCACTATTGACATGTATACATGATATACTTAATCTGATACAGCTCTTTGTTCTACGTTCAGATCTATGTTAATATTGATATGCTTATCATTCAATCTGTCTGATCTTTCTAGTTGTTCTTTCTGGTAATAGACGGCTTACATTCAGTCTTGTCTTTCGCGAATCATTCGCGACTAATTATCAGTCTCGTTCATGTTTGTCGTTCATCTCCCCTCTCTCTCCAACATGGTATCAGAGCTATTTTCATAGCTTGATAAACTTCCACAGTACAAGACTCTACTAGCCGATGGAGTAATTGTTTTCTTGTTCTGTATTTTTCAGTATCAAATTTTCATACTTAAGTCACTGATAGTTTCTCCTATCACTTAGACTAACTCTTTTACATGGATTCCAAATGCAAAGCCAGTCCTATCATGGACAAGCTTGATGGAGCCAATTACCATCTGTGGAAATTTAAGATGAAAACTGTGCAAATGGCAAAAGAATTGTACGACATTGTTACAGGTGCAGAAGGAAAACCCGAAGCAGACAATGCAACAATCGTCAGATGGAAGCTGAAGGACGAAAAAGCTTTTGCATTGATCATCCTCAACATCACAGATACCCAGATCGGCCATGTATCCGAGGCTATGACATCGAAAGAAGTCTGAGACATCTTGAGCACACTATACGAAGTGCGAGATATAGCTTCCAATCTACATCTCAGGAAGAAATTCTACTCCCTCAAGATGACGAATAGTGATTCTCTACAGAATCACATTAATCAATTCAAGAACCTGCTAGACAAATGGCCGCTATCGGATCTGTCATAGACGATCAAGACGTAGTGATACAAATGCTTACAAGCTTGCCAAGTTCTTACGACAATTGGGTGATGATCATCACGACCCATCCAGAATTAACTCTTTCGAGAGTCATTACTATGTTGTTGCAGGAAGACACGCGAAAGAACGAAGCCTCGAGTTCCTCAACTGATTCTCACGCCTTGTACACCAACAAGAGCACGACAAAGCAGAAGAAGAAGAAAGGCCCGAAGCTATCAAAGCCAGACCAGAAACCAGCTCCGCACAAGGAACAGTCAAATCTGCAGACAAAGAAAAGCTGTTCTGCAGATACTACAAACGAAACAACCACGAAATACAAGACTGCCATATACTTCAAACGAAGAACAACAACAAAGGGCAGTCGAATCAAGTGGCGAATGTAGCTGCAGAAGCTTCACAGCCTATTCAAGAAGTGGATCATGATGCCTTCGTGACCAACCATCAAGGGACATCTGGCGACAGTTCTTGGATTCCGGAGCCACTCAGCACATTACTAGTCTCATTGGTTGTTTCGAGTCCTATACACCTTACAGTACCCAGAAATTCGTTCACCTTGGTGACAATAGCACACAAACTATTAAAGGTGAAGGCACTATAAGATTATTCTTTGCAAATGATCAGTCTAGGCTACTCTCTAAAGTCCTGTATGTACCAAAGTTATCTGCAAATCTGCTCTCTGTAAGCCAAATGACATATTTAGGACACAGAGTATAATTCAAATGTGATCAATGTAAAGTAGTTGATAGGACAGGCAAGATCCTAGCACTCGGAAAGAGGCATGGATACTTGTATAAATTGAGTCATTTTTTTTTTTTGCCTCTAGTCAGGCTCTCAATACTTCAATTCATTCAAATAAAGGTTTACTTTGGCATTATAGACTTGGTCATTTAAATCATGTTGTTGTACAATGAATGTCTAGACAATCTATTGTTCTTGATCTCGACTATCCTCGCGAAAAAGTCGAGTTACTTATCTGTCAAGAGACTGTCTAGTTGGTAAACAGACTAGGAAACCATTGCCATTAGCATGTTGCTAGAGGATTGCTAGATGTTGTACATTCAGATATTTGTGGCCCGATGAAAAATCCTTCGCTGAAGGATGCCAAGTATTTTATAACCTTTATTGACGAATTTTCCAGAAGGACGATGGTGTATTTGATAAAGAAGAAATTAGAAGCCTTCAACTGCTTCAGAATCTACAAGGAGCATGCAGAAAAGGAGACTGGAAGGACGATCAAGGCCCTAAGGTCAGACAAAAGTGGAGAATGTATCTCTGTCAAATTTAAGGAGTACTGTCAAAGCCAAGGCATTGAGCAGCAATTCATCACTCCTTACAGTCCTCAGTCTAATGGCTTAGTTGAGAGGAAGAACCATACTCTGGTCGAATCTGCTAAGTGTATGTTGTCGCATGCATCGTTGCCCAAGAGATTCTAGGTTGAAGTTGTCTCCACTGCAGCTTACATCCAGAATAGATGTTCGACCAAGGCCCTCTCAGGAAAGACACCCCACGAGGTGTGGACAGACTCTAAGCCTTCTTTGAAGAACCTAAGAGTATTTGGGTGCATTGCCTACGCGCAGATCCCAAATGACACAAGGAAGAAATTGGACTTCCAAGGTCTCAAGACCATCCTGATCGGGTATACTTCATTTGATAACACTTACAAGCTATACGATCTTGATACCCAGCAAATCTTGTATACTCGGGATATAGTCTTTATCGAGGATCAGTTCATCGACCTCAATGACAAGGAGTTTGCTCAAGAAGAACCTTCGTCACCTGCCATTGACACGACAGTCCGAGCTTCTGGCTCAGGCGTATCTATCGTCAACCCACTTCGAGACAACGAATCAGACGAAGATGTTGCTGCTACCTAGCAACAAGTCCCAGGAGCGGTTCATCAGTCGAATTTACCCAGAAGATCAAGCCGAGTGCACAACAAGCCCACAAGGTATACTCCTGAGTCTATCTGTCTCTTGATGCAATAACCGACGACAATTGAAGAGGCACTTAGCCAACCAGACTCTGATCTCTAGAGAGAAGCCATGGACAGAGAGTATTCCTCAATGATCAAGATCAGACATGGTCATTAGTCGGAGCTCCTATTGGCTGCAATATCATTGATTGCAAATGGATCTTTAAGATCAAATATAATGCCAACGGAGCAATTGATTTGAAGCAGAATACATTGCTACTTCTCAATCTATTAAGGAAGCATTTTGGTTGAAAAATTTGCTGTCAAACATCAATCTGTATCAATACAGCCCTACAATTTTGTTTTGTGACAACCAAAGTGCTATTGCCTTATTGGCCAACCCTAGATTTCATTCTAGGAGTAAGCACATTGAAATAAGATATCACTACATCAAGGGCAAGGTTCCCGACAGAGAGGTGAGCTTAACGTACTGTTGAACGTAGGACATGGTTGCAGACATCTTCATGAAAGCACTCATTGTTAATGCACACAACAAATTTTGTGCATTGCTCAGTATGAAGAGCAAGGCATTCACGGATCCAGATTAAGGGGGGGGGGGGGGGGGGGGGGGGGTGGATTTATTACTTCTACTCTCCTTAAACCCCATTTTAATCTACCTCCATTCATGCTACATATTTACTAACGTTCTCACGCATCCTGCATATTTACATGCAGTCTCGCACAGATGAATAAAAGACAAAAGAATCGCGACACTGTGTTTTTACACAGGTTATGGTGACAGGCGAAAAGGGGACACTATCCTACAGAATCCAAAGGTGCCCTAAAAAGCAAAGGCACTTTGTAAATCTAATCTTAAGGCTATTCGTAAGAGTGACGCACTTTTTGCATCATCATCACCAACGGTCACCTCATCACTAATTGACGTCGCACCCTTTTCACGCTTCTCCCATGCAACTGCGCTAATAGACTGGAAAACGACTATGGCCACCCATAAGCTCTTACAGACAGCACATCCACTATACTTTCCACATCTGCACACCTGTGTTGGATTTACTCCTCCTACTCTCCTAAATCCCAATTTTAATCTGCCTCCATTCATGCTGCATATTTTTCTAACGTTGTCACGCAGTCTGCATTTTTACACGCAAATTTGCACAGACGAAGAAAAGGCGAATGAATTGTGACATTGTGTTCTTACACAGGTCATGGTGACAGGCGAAAAGGGGACACTACCTTACTAAATGTCAAAGGTGCCCTAACAGATAAGGCACCCTATAAACCTTATCCTAAGGCCATTCGTAAGAGTGACGCACTTTTGCGTCATCACCAACGTTCACTTTAGTACTGGCTGATGTCGCACCCTTTTCACCCTCACCCCATGCAGTTGCGCTAACAGATTGGACAACAATTGTAGCCACCCACGATCTCCTACAAATAGCACATCCACTCTGTACTTTTGCATATGCACACCTGTAATATTATGTATATATATTGGATACCATCTGCATATTCGATGATGATGATGATTATCGGATGATCAAGTGAGTGAAGAAGAGACTAAGAGATGAGGCTTTCATTCCTCATTACAGACAGAAATAAGCTTTGTAGGGCACACGGTTTTGTCCGCTACAGTCTTGTGCTCTACCGCATAATTGACTTGTATACTTGATATACTTAATATGACACAGTTCATTTGTTCTGCGTTTTAGATCTGTCAATATTGCTATGTTTATTCTTTATTCTGTCTGATCTTTCTTGTTGCTCTTTTTAGTAATAGACGATCAACTTTTAGTCTTGTCTTTCATGAATAATTTGTGACTAATTATCAGTCGAGCACATTCTAGCTCTTCGCGAATCATTCACGACAAATAATTTGTCTTGCAATTCGCGACAAATTATTCATCTAGTGCTTCATCCATTTAAATGTTTGGCTACGTAATCTAGAATGACTATGATTTTATCACTAAAGTTCTGTTCATTTTGATAGGCGTAGTCATGCTTAGGGAGAGAGTCATTTAACTCATTCCGCTGCGCACGAACATTTTCTGTTCGAGTTCGCTTCTTGTTTGAGTTCGTTTCTCATTCGTGTTCATCATTTATTTTTCCTCCCTCTGTCCCAACATGGTATCAGAGCAATCTTTATAGTCTGATTAGCTCCCATAGTACAAGATTCTACTAGCCGATAGAGTAATTGTTTTCTTGTTTAGTATTTTTCAGTGTCAAATTTTCATTCTTAAGTCACTGATAGTTTCTCCTATCACTTAGACTAATTCTTCCACATGGATTCCCAAGGGAAAGCCAATCCTCTCATGGACAAGCTTGATGGAGCCAATTACCATCTGTGGAAATTTAAGATGAAGATTGTACTAATGGCAAAAGAATTGTACGACGTTGTTACAGGTGTAGAAGAAAAACCCGAATCGGACGACGCGACAATCGCCAGATGGAAGCTGAAGGATGGAAAAGCTTGTTATGGGTATTTCTTACACAGTAATGAACAAGTGGATCCCATCACTTAAAATACTGTTGGCCAAGCCTTACCTAGTGGGCCCCGCCACAGTACATTGTAAGTGGGGTAATAATTGCGAGGGCACTGGCATCCTGCGCGTGTAAGCCCAACCCAGCACAAGTAGCAAGTTGTAATTCCTAGGAATAAGAGACTAAGGGCTTAAACTCTAAAATGACATTAGAGGCCCTAAGTTTGCAAATAAAAAAGCTAAAAGGGTCCAACTTAAAACTCACATGAATCATGTGAGTGCCCTTGTGCTTTCTTAGCACCAATAGATTTGAGTTGTGTTTATTTTAAAGGCTTGGATTAAAATCCTTGCCCCAATGAAGTGGCCAATGAGAGTGAAGGAGGCTCACCTCTAAAATCTATAAGAGGGAGCCATTTCCTTTGTATTGTATCATCTTCCATTCTCATTCTAATAAAACTTTCTTGATTTTTCCATCTCTCTCTCTCTCTCTCTCTCTCTCTCTCTCTCTCTCTCTCTCTCTCTCTCTCTCTCTCTCTCTCTCTCTCTCTCTCTCTCTCTCTCTCTCTCTCTCTCTCTCTCTACGTTGGGATAGAATAGCTTTGGGTAGGCGCTCAAGCCCCCAAAGCCTTTCTCAACCTAGGCGTTCTCTCTCCCCCTCTCTCCACTCTCTTTCTCCCCTCTCTCCTCTCCCCTTTCTCTTCTTGCTATGCAAGTGAAGGCGAGGTTGCTGCTCCCAGTGACGGACTCCTATGCTACATCGACGACACAACAGTGGCGCCATTGCCGGGGAGCGCCACACACTCGCTTCGCTGCATAGTTATTTTAATCTCTTCCTCTCTCTCCCTCTCTCTTTTCTTCTCTCTCACCATTCATTTTCACCAAAAAATCGGATTTTAGGGGTAGAATAGTGTGAGTAGTGTTAGTTTTTGCCTCTTTTTTGGTGACTTTTTTGTTTGTTTCAGCTGTAGGGAGAGATTATGGGGTGGGAGGATCAGATCCAAGCACCCAATCCCTTCATTAATCCATAAAATCCATAAAAATCAGAAAAAAAAAAAAAAAAAAAGAAAAAAAAAAGAAGCTCAAAATTTGTTTTTGGAGGGAAAAAGAGAGGCAAAATCTCATCAGATTTTGATTTCTCAAAAACCAGTGGGCATGAACCTTCACATGACTGGCAGCAGCTCCATGGTACTATCCTAGACCTGCATAGAAGCCTGCGAGGGTTAGTTCCCATTATATTTTGAAAAAACAGAGAAAAACCCAAAAAAAAAATTCAAAAATCCTTTGTAAAAATTAAAAAAAAATTCAAAACTCAAAACTAACCTTTGTAGAGCTCTCTGAAGTTCCATCTCACTGAGAGGACACAGAGAAGTCTGCGAGACTTAGATCCCAAAAAAAGTGCCCTTGTGAAGGTTCTCAAGAGCAAATAATGGCCTAGAACCTTCTCAAACAACAAATTTTTGAGTCTCCTTGGGAAGTAACCTTTGCAGAGCTCTCTGAACTTCCATCTCACTAAGACAAGGACACAGAGAAGTCTGCGAGAGTTAGATCCAAAAAAAAGTGCCCTTGTGAAGGTTCCCAAGAGCAAAAAGTGGCCTAGAACCTTCTCAGACAACAAATTTTTGAGTTTCCGTGGGAAGTAACTCTCGCAGCTTGGTAAGCAAGTGGATCTGACTCAAATCGATCACGGAATCAGCCCACATAGGACACCCCTCCAACTATCCGTGCTTTCACCATTAAGCAGCACATTGCCTCAGTCACGCCCCACCACTTTTTGGTCGATAGCCCTTATAGCTAAACGATCGGCAACTATCCCACACCGGCAGCTAACCACCCGTGCTTTACACTCGAATTCGAGCAGCATCTCTGTATCAATGGTTAACCCGTACAGTTCGAATATGTCGCCCCGCACCCCACAAGGTACAGACCGTGCTTTCACCTCCCTAGGCAGCACTTTGCCTCATCCGTCCTACATGCAGACAGCGCCAGGCTCGAACCGCGAGAACTGACCGTGCTTACACCTCAAGGGCAGCACCTTGACTCATCAAGTCCCCCGTTCTGTCGACCACCCCGACCGTGGACGTACCCGTGCTTACACTGTGGGCAGCACCTTGCACAACAGTTGTCTTGATGAACCCCAAACCGTGGCCATTTCCGTGAGATCCGCATAGCTGACCGGCCAGTCGGCTCTGATACCACATGTAGCGCAGGCATCCCAAAGGGAGCCGGGAACCACGACTTAGCTTCCCAGCCTTCAACTCTTGCCATCCGAACCCACTTGACATACAAGCAGCCAACTCGCCAACAACGATCAGACTTAACCAACTTGAAGTTCCGAGGACCAACATTGAGATCCAACCTGGCGCCATGCCAGATCGGGGGTCCCGATGTGGGTGACCTCCCTCCAAGCAAGCCGCCCGACATACATCAAACTTAACCAACTCAAAGCTTCGTTACAAACGAGTAACATCCATTCCAAGCAAGCGGTCTGACTTACATCAGACTTAACCAACTGAAAGCTTCGTCACGAGCGCTGGAAGCCAACCTGGCGCCACGCTAGACTGGACAGCCATAAACAGGTAACTTCCGCCCAACCAAGCCATCCAACTCAGTCGACAGGTTAGAGCCCGTTCCCCAAGAGCTTAACCCATTCACGTTCATGCAAGGAACACTCAGAACCACAAGCCGCGACATATATGGAGACAACCAGTTCCTAGACCAAATGGTCCCGATAGCATACCGCTGGCGCCACAGACCGAATGGTCCCGACGGCATAGTGCTGGTGTCCTGGGATACGACCCTCAACTATGTGCCAACTTAAAAATTTTGAAAGCGACCTTACAACTGGCGCTTTTATCGAATACTGAAACCCACAAGGTAATCAGAGTCAGTTTGAGAAAAATCCTACTTTTTTGATAAATCTGAGAAGGTTACATTTCAAGTGTGTGACCGACCCTAGTCTCCGGGGCGCTAGCATGCCAAGGCGAGAGCCATGACAACATTCCAGCAAGGGAGGCTGAGACTTGGTTGGAGCTCGTCCTGAGTCGCAACCCGCACTCCCCTATAGTATTGGTGAGATTCGACATCCCCCCCTCATACCAAGCACTCTATCCAAGCTGGTAAAGAGCGTTTTTCTCTCTCTAGTATTTTCTCTTTCTAGAAAGTCATTTTCTCTCTCTAGATTTTATTGATCCCCAGGCTTCCTTTAATCATGCCTAGATCGTGTGAGGTGATCGCACATCGATCTGAGCTCTCTGGACTTCGCTAGAACCGATCAAAGATTTTTAGCCATAGAAACTTGGCGCCGGCTGGATTTTGGTCACAATGACACCGGCGCCAGGAGCAGCAGGGGCACTGCTGGCGACGGGGACAATGCTGGCGCCAGTGGCGCCAGAAGTAAAGCTTATGAAGATAGCTTTACAACACTCTCCCTCTCGCCACTCTCTTTCTCCCCTCTCTCCTCTCCCTCTCTCTTCTTGCTATGCAGGTGAAGGCGAGGTTGCCACTCCCAGTGACGGACCCCTATGCTACATCAACGACACAACAAAGCTTGCGCGCTGATCATTCTCAACATCACGGATACACAGATCGGCCATGTATCTGAGGCTCAGACATCGAAAGAAGTCTGGGACATCTTGAGCACACTATACGAAGTGCGAGATATAGCTTCCAAGCTACATCTCAGGAATAAATTCTACTTCCTCAAGATGACAAATGGTGATTCTCTGCAAAATCACATTAATCAAATCAAGAACCTGTTAAGGCAAATGACCGCTGTCGGATCTGTCATAGACGATCAAGACGCAATGTTGCAACTGCTTACAAGCTTGCCAAGTTCTTACAACATCTGGGTGATGATCATCACGACTCATCCAGAGTTGACTCTTTCGAGAGTCATCACTACGTTGTTGCAAGAAGACACGCGAAGGAACGAAGCCTCAAGTTCCTCAGCTGATTTTCACGCCTTGTACACCAACAAGGGCACGACAAAGCAGAAGAAGAAGAAAGGTCCGAAGCTATCAAAGCCAGACCAGAAATCAGCTCAGCACAAGGAATAGTCGAATCCGCAGACAAAGCAGAAGCTGTTCTGCAAATATTGCAAACGAAACAACCACGAAATACAAGACTATCGAATACTTCAAGCGAAGAACAACATCAAAGGGCAGTCGAATCAAGTGGCAAATGCAGCTGCAGAAGTTCCACAGCCCATTCAAAAAGTGAATCATGACGCCTTCATGACCAACCATCAAGGAGCATCTAGCGACAATTCTTTCTTCTTGGATTCCGGAGCCACTCAGCACATGACTAGCCTGATTGGCTGTTTCGAGTCCTATACACCTTCGGTACCCAAAAATTTGTTCACCTTGGCGACAATAGCACACAAGCTATTAAAGGTGAAGTAACTGTAAGATTATGCTTTGCAAATGATCAATCTAAGCTACTCTCCAAAGTTCTGTATGTACCTAAGTTATCCACGAATGACTTCCAAGGTCTAAAGACCATTCTGATCGGATATACTTCGTCTGATAACACCTACAAGCTGAAAGATCCTGATACCTAGCAAATCTTGTATAGCCGAGATACAGCCTTTATCAAGGATCAGTTCGTCGACCTCAAAGACAAGGATATTGCTCAAGGAGAACCTTCATTACCTGCCATTGATACGACGATCGAAGCTTTTGGTTTAGGAATGTCTATCATTGACCCACTTCGAGATAATGAATTAGATGAAGATATTGCTGCTACCCAGTGACATATCCCAGGAGCGGTTCATTAGTCAAATCCTCCCAAAAGATCAAGCCGAGTGCGCACACAGCCCTCAAGGTATACTCATGAGTCTGCCTGTCTTTTAATGCAGGAACCGATGACAGTCGAAGATGCATTTAGCCAACCAGACTCTGATCTCTGGAGAGAAGCCATGGATAGAGAGTATTCCTCTCTGATCAAGAATCAGACATGGTCATTAGTCGAAGCTTCTATTGGCTGCAATATCATTGATTAATGGATCTTTAAGATCAAATATAATGCCAACGAAGCAATTGATCGAAGGAAGGCCAGACTGGTAGCACGAGGATTCACCCATATTTTGAATGTCGATTACAGTGAGACTTTTAGTCCAATTGTCAAACATTCGTCAATCCTAATGCTCCTGTCTTATGCTGCAGCTACCGACCTCGAAGTACATCAACTCGATGTACAAACAGCCTATCTAAATGGAGTTATACAAGAAGATGTCTACATGATCCAGCCCGAAGGATACGTTCTGGAAGGCATGAAGAATCATGTCTGTAAACTCCATAAAGCACTGTACGGCTTGAAACAGTCTGCCAGAGCTTGGTTTCAGAGGATCAACACATTCCTCATTGAACAAGGATTTAAATCAAGAACTGCTGATTGCAACGTTTATTCAGAGTCAGTGCAGCAATCCTTCATAATCATCACCTTGTATGTTGATGATACGTTGCTCTTCAGCAACAATGCCAATATGGTCAAGGATTCAAAACAGATGTTGTTCTCATAATTCACATGACCGATTTGGGTGAATCTCACTTCTGTCTTGGAATTCAAATCCACAGAGACAGAGAAAATCGACTGATTTACATCACTCGACAAAGGTTTCTTCATAATGTTCTTAACAGATATAGTTTGATGAATTGTAAATTAGCTCACTCACCAATGGATCCAGGCCTGCATTTGTCAAAGGACCAATGTCCCCAGACAAAGCAGGAAGATGAGCAGATGAGAGAATACCCATATCGATCGATACTCGGATCTCTCATGTACGCAATGGTCTGTACAAGGCCAAATATCTCTTTTGTTGTCAACTCACTCAGCCAATACATTGCTAATCCTGGAACTACCCATTGGAAGTCTCTTATTCAAGTCATGAGATATATTCGAGCTACCATGGACTAGTGCATCTGCTATGGAGATGTCAGCAATGACAATCTTCATCAGCTCAGTGGATATTCTGATGCAAGCTGGGGAGGAGATGCAGACCATCATAAGTCCGCATCTGGATTTACATTCTTCTTCAACGACAGTCCTATTTCGTGGAATAGTCGTAAGCAAACCTCTATCACACTTTCTTTAACTGAAGCATAATATATTGTTGCTTCTCAATCTATAAATGAAGCGTTTTGGTTAAGAAATTTGCTGTCAGACATCAATCTATATATGTACAGCCCTACAATTTTGTTTTGTGATAACCAAAGTGCTATTTGTAGAAAAATCAGCATCTACACACAAAATGAGATGCAAACACCAATAGAACTTGATCAAACTTGAATGAAATGAAAAGTTACTGTTGTTCCATACAAAACCAGCAAGCTACTGTATTTCACACGTGTGATCATTCTACACATAGAATTACAAGCAATCACCAAGATAGTGCACCAATGGATAGTAGAACCCAAGAGAACCATGTATGAGCATCAAATGAGATAGAGAAGAGAGAAGAATACTCTCTCCACGAGTTACATCCTTTTATAACAGGTCCAAACCCTATTTGGCCACTTGGCTTTCCTCCAAAATGCTAACCCTACTAATTTTGGGTCTAGATTCAATGTACCCAACTATTCAAATTTGAATATCTTCCAACTCGCATTCTAACTTTCCCACACTTTCAAAAAGTGTTTATTCAAATGAAATTTAGACTAATGAACTTTGAAAAGCCAACCTCTAAGTCTAGAACAAGTTTTCGCCTCAATATGCCAACTATGAAAATGTAGCAAAATGTGATGAAACTAGTCGAATCTTTCACACTCCCTCTTCAACTAGTTTTAGCATAGACTTTGATAACACTCCAAGTGAAGTCCTATGCTTCATGAACAAGTCTTTTCCCAATGCTTTGGTGAAGATATTAGCTACACATTCCCTTGAAGACACATGTTGAAGCTCCACCTCCTTTGCAATAACTCGCTCCCTCACAAAATGATATTGTATCTCAATATGCTTGCTCCTAGCATAGTTTTTGAAGATAGAACTTTTATCCATCATAAGAACAATCTTTTTCCTAATAATAGATCTATTTTCAATGATCATGTAATGCTCAAAATAGAAACAACCATAATTGATGTAGAGAATAGTGTCCACTTGGGATGCTTCACTATTTCTTACATCAATTTTACATGTAAAAATGTGACTAGAACATGAAGAATCAAATAGAATGTAAATAAGATGATTCCACCATGCTTCCAACTCTGAACTCTCTGGAAAAATACAGCAAACAAACAATAAATGTGAGTGATCAACTTTTGTTTGCATGTCTCCTCCTTTGTCCTTTGTTGCCATGTATCCACCATGATACTCCATGAATGAGCCTCCATCTTCATCTTGCCATAAGATGCCATCATCACTTGATGACTTGGCCATGAATGAGTGACATAATGAGCCTCCAATAGCTTCATTTCCATCAACAAAATCAGCCAAGAATGCTAGTACAAATCCAACATCAAAACAATGTTCACCAATGTAGCTAGTTTTACCATATCTTGACAATTTGCACACATCCACATGAAATTGCTCAAACATGAGATAGAACGAGTAAAGTAAACTAAACAACACTTCCTTACTGCTCCTTTGACCTTACTTGAGTCCTCAATATGCTGCAAAAACAGATCCATAACACCTTTGCCAATTACCTCTCCTTTGATGCTCTTGACTAATTCTAAATTGCCAACTTCCCTTTTGACTAGTTGAAGCGCTTTGAGACCAACCTTTTGATCTTCAATTTGACCATCAAAGTCAATGAACAGACTTTGTTTTCCAAATCCATTACTGGATTTTATAGCAAGATAACATCCATCCACTTGCATAGCTCCATGCACACAAGAAGATCCTCCAAAAGATGTTTCACTCTTCATAAGAGCTTGATACTCAAGATCCATTGCTTGGATCCACTCCTCTTCTTTCCTTGCTTGATCTACACTTGTAGGCTCATCCAAAAAGGTTAGGAGAGCATCATAATTTCCAGAAACTACTTGCTTACCCTTTTGATCATATGTGAGCCTTGAAGGTACTTGTCTTTCTCTTGATGTTCTCCTTGGCTTTTGACTTGATGAAGGTCCATTATCATCACTATCCAAAGTAGGATCCTTCTCATCAACATCAAGAATGTTAGATCCATCCACTCTACCATCAATCGTGCTTGAAGACACCTTTGGAATGTTCCCCTCATAAAAAATGACATCTCTACCAACAAAAATACCTCTTCTTGAAGATGGATCCTCCTTGGTCCTATCATCAAGAGTAATGTTGACATAGCATCTGCATCCAAAGGTTCTTAGACACTCGGCCTACGAAACGAACGAGAAACGAACTCGAATAGAAAATGTTTGTGCACAGCGGAACAAGCTATATGACTCTCTCCATAGGCATGACTATGCCTATTAGAACGAACAAAACGATAGTGATGGAAATCACAATCGTTCTTGATTACACAGCCAAACTTTAATAAATGAATGAGGCTCCAGAAGAATGGTTTGTCGCGAATAGTAAGACAAACTATTTGTCGCGAATGATTCGCGAAGGGCTAGGTGGTGCTCGATTGATAATTAGTCGTGAATGATTTGTGAAAGACAAGACTAAATGTTAGTCGTCTATTACCAGAAAGAACAAGTAGAAAGATCAGACCAAATGAATGATAAGCATAGCAATATTAACATAGATCTTAACGCAGAACAAAGAGCTGTATCAGATTAAGTATATCATGTATACATGTCAATAATGCGGTAGAGCACAAGATAATAGCTGACGAAACCGCGTGCCCTATGAAACTTATTTCAATCTGTAAAAAGAGATGAAACCTTAATTCTGACAAGAATGAAGAATCAATGCTCAGGGCATCTACTTCGTCTCATTCACTCATAACTCATTAACCTCATTAAACTGAATACACAAATGGTATCCAATATATGTACATTATATTACAGGTTGTTGGGAGAGAGGGAGGAAGAATAAACGATGAACTCAAACAAGAAATGAATGAGAAGCGAACTCGAACAGAAAATGTTCGTGCGCAACGGAATGAGTTAAATGACTCTCTCCCTAAGCATGACTACGCCTATCAGAATGAACAGAACTTTAGTGATAAAATTCACAGTCATTCTAGATTACGTAGCCAAACATTTAAATGGATGAAGCACTAGATGAATAATTTGTTGCAAATTGCAAGACAAATTATCTATCACAAATGATTCGCGAAGAGCTAGACTGTGCTCGACTGATAATTAGTCACGAATTATTTGCGAAAGACAAGACTAAAAGTTGGTGAGACTGGTAGTGTATTTCTCTTTCTAACCAAAGATCATTCAAGTAGATTGGATTTTAAGGATCTGAAATCTTTCACAGAATACAGGTGGGCACTACAAGGTAGATGCTCAGATCTTTGTGATCAGGGATGGCATTGAAATACCTGGTAGGGATAGCACTACATGATGACATGGGATGATCATCAGGGGGTAGCTATTTCATATTGGACTTGAGTCATTGGCATGAACATGACTTACAGGTGGAATTCATGATGGAATTAAGAAGCTGCAGATGCAAAAGGGCAAAGCGTGAAGCTTTGAGAGCCAACTCTAGGTTGGAGAGCTGATGAAGATCGCACGAGGTGTGATTGGAGGGCAAACGCTGTGGTGAGTGTTTTGCTAGCGATCTACTGGAGGGGACATTGATGGTGAGGACTTCATGGTGTGCTCATTTGGGAGTACAAGTTGGCATTACAGCAGGGGGCCAATTTTGGACATTGGCATCGATGGGGAGACATCTACCATCACGGACGTGGATAAGCTACCTATAGCTTTCATGCAGTTGGCTGTATTTGCAGGAGTCTAGGCTTGGTATAGGTGTTGGAACTTGTATGGTTCAGATCCACAGGTGGTGAGATCAGGAGACCTATAGGGAGTCACTCAGAGCCACATACCTCAGTACAATCAGGGAGACATTAGTCTCAAGATCCCGTGAGCGATGACTCATGGATGAGCTTGCGTTGGCATGATGTCAGGTGGCACATAGCCAGGGAGACGAGCAGATGCTAGGAGCCAGGTGGAGCAAGTGATGCTTTGGAGTTCGGCTTGTCTAGCAAGATGGTGACCAGGATCGGAGACATCAAGTGAGCATAGTATGTGGATGACGAGTCCATTGGGGTGGCACTCAGGGAGATGCTACAGTTGCTCAGGTATGATATGTCATTTGATGTATGGACGATGTTCTTCAGCTGGTGCATCATGTGGTGACCTAGGAACGGGTCAAGCCTACTTGGAGGTAGGTGGCATGGAGTGTACCTGGGGTGGCACATATCTTGAGGGCATGGAGTGCATTACAGGATGATGTGAATCCAACATGCCCATGATTGTGAGCCAACAAGGATGGAGATGGTTGCTCAGGGAGTGACAGTTGATACTTTGGCGAGTGATCAGGTGAGCTGCATGGTTATATTCACAGGTATCTCCAGGTTCGTGTCACATGTTGTTTCTATCCATCATTATTTGGTAAGCCAGATGCAGCTTTTGGTTAGATCCAGTTGGAGTCTAGTTGCACTACAGGTGGACAGATTCTTGGGGAGCTATCAGCGGGTAATGGATGCTTGGTGATCAGATGGTACATGGTACAAGGTTATGGAGCTATTCTACCTGATATGCTATGGATTGTGGGTGAGTTATTCATCACGACAGTGGATCTAGTTTGCATTTGCTTTGACTTGGACGCTATATGGATACAATGTGGTGAGATAGGCTCCTTGTTGGGAGGCCTATATACCGGTCAAATCAGAGTTGGCAACGTCAAGCATGAGAAGTTGAACCTACATGGGATGTAGGACAGACAGATCATCATCAGTATCTTTGGGAGATAGGCGAGCTACTCAGGTATAGCCTATGGTGAGTTTTGCGTACATTCATTCGTTGAGTCCTTGGTAGACTCTTGTGCTTGGAGCATGGGGAATGGATGGGGATCAGCTTTCAGGGCTTATTGGACTAGATGTCAGGGCAAAGCGGCTTGGAGCATAACTTTGTTTGGGAAATGCATCAGGGATGAGGCTTGGAGCGCTCATTGGTTCGAGATGGTTGATCTTCGATGATGTATGAGAACATCTATGTGATACGATTGGATGTGAGAGCATCTCGGTATAGGTGTAGGCCATGGTTGAGGACCTGATTTGGTGACCAGTGGTGTACTAGCGGATCTACAGGTGGCACAGGTGTTGGTACGACAGGATACCACTTATGGGCAGGCCTTGGTCATGTATTTGACGCTTTATCATTCGTGTTGGTTTGCATGAGTGTGTGTGGGCTTGCATGTTGCCTTGTCATGGGAGTCTAGATCTGAGTTAGAGTTTTATGTGGCTGTGCATTTGCTACAGTGAAACAAAGTAGTCATTTATGCTCATTGACTTGTCATTGTCTACTAGCTGTCTATCTAGTGAGGGTACAATCTTATGGTGGCAGTAAGATTTCCTCAGGTTGAGCCTCAGTAGCTCATTTATGTCAGCTTTACAGGTATGTGCTTGTAAGTGTCTGATAGGATGTCAGCCTAGCTAGATGGAGGATGTAAGTCTCATGGTGGCAGTGGGATTTCCTCAGTTTGAGCCATGTCGCTCATTTGGTCCACTTGTGTTCAAGTCGGATTGGGGACGAGTCAGTTGGTCGAGAGTATGGTAGACTCTTTGTATGAGAATTGTGTTTTCATGGGACTTTGTGTGCCAAACCTGGTGGTTTGATGGTGTGCTTGAGTGTGAGTCAAGTACATGGTAGTAGGGATATGCATAACATCTTTTGGACACTCCAGACGCTGCTGCAATATATTTCTTTACTCCTATTGCATTTGAGCTTAAGGGAGAGTGTTAAGAATCAGATTTGATCTGACATATTTCTATTGTAAGCTCAAAATGCAGTATTGTGATTAACTATACATATCTTCAGTTAATTAGGATTTATAATTTCTGGTTGTTATCAAGACGTGACCCACTATTGTCATATCAGTCGAGCGCTGATCCCATAGCCGGTTACTTGGGTTAGCCGAGTAGCCACACATAGGAAACATTAGCCTGTACAAAGTTATTTATAGTACTTGCTATATCTGGGGGCATGTCCCAAGTTTGTCGGTTGAATTTGGCCATATTGGGCCCAACCTTAGTTTGACAAGTGGTAGGCCAATTTTAGGACGCCTGCCTTTTCATGCAGTTTGTGAATACTCTATATGTACAATGTTTCTTTGTAATCTATTAAGCTTTTGTTGTGCCATCTTTGAGAGCTTGTGAGGAGTGTCTACGGTGATTGATTTATGTGATCTGCATACTGCACTAGATCCTAACAGGATTTTAACACAAGGATCTAGATCTCCATCATTAGCAAGCATACATGAAGACATCACAAAAACATCATCATTTGCATGTTGAACATCCAAACCATCCTCATCAAGAGTAAGATTACCTTGCTTGTCTCCTTGATCTCTCTTCTTCTTGTAGCACTCACTTGCAAAGTGTCCTTTGATGATACAATAGAAGCACTTGAGTTTTGATCTATCCTTATTTTTGCCATTTGAAAAAGCATCCACTTGATCTTGCCCTTTAGAACACTTACTTTTGATTTTGCCCTTTGTGAACATAGCCTCCTCTTGAAGTGTCAATGTAGATCTACCTCTTGCTTGAAGCCTATATTCTTCATTGATCAAGATCTCTTGAAGATCCATCAAACTTGGAAAAGTATTTTGAATAGCAATACTTTGAACAATGTTATCATGATCATCCAACAATCCATTAAGAATAACTTGAACAAGCTCTCATTCCTTAATGCTTTCATCAAGACGTCCATGTTTTGATCAGAGTGAGTAAACAAGTGCGATCAAACAACAATGAAATGTGCGGCCAGACATTGCTTACGCAGTGTTTAGGAGGATCTTGTCATCAATTTGAAAGATGGTCTCCTCCTTGCGGAGATCCCATGGATAGTGTGGGCGTTTGACAAGGTAGAATTTTGTCTCAGGTTGTTCAATTGTAACCTTGACATTTGGTTCTACCTTGGAAGCATGTTGCGGATAGGCCCTACGTGGAAGTGCATCCATGTAATTGAGGATCTGAATATCAGAAATGTCCAAATCTTCTAGGCAATCCTGAATTTGTAAGACATTCTTATCATCAACGAATAAATCTTCTGATGTATTAGTAGGTAGCCATGCAACATTAGTAACATCATTGTGTGGAAGGATATCAATAAAATTGATATTGATAATCGGTGTATCAAGATCAGGTAATTGGTCATGATCGATCGAGAGTGGAGAGGTACAATTATCCTGATGCTGAGCACAATAATTGGCATTCACACAATCAATGGTAGCTAGACTGTGACTCCAGTTTATGATATTAGTAGATTTAACATAATGACCTTTTTTGTGGCTGGACTGGTATGGCTCAAACACTGAGTTAGTGGTCGAGGACCCTTCGTCATGGATGCGTGCAAGTTTGAGTTTACCCGTTGAATCAATAGTGACAGAACTGTCATGATTTTCAAAAGTGACTCAGCCTTTGCTCTAGTCATGAACGACTCATGCATTGACGACCAAGTAGTAATTCATATGAATGGACATTATTGGGAATATCAAGTACTATGAGATCGACAGAAAACCTGAGACCTTCTAGTTTGATCAGCACGTGTTGAAGGAAAACGATAGGTCGGACCACACTTTGATCAGCCATCCGAAGCTGACAAGTGGATTTAGCTAGCTTGTCTCTCAAATTCCATTCTATCATGAGGGATGTGGAAATGATATTGACACTAGAGCCACCATCGAATATTGCTAAAACTTCTCGTGATTGGTGGTGTTTCACGATGGTCAAAGTCATCGTCGGAACCTTCGTCTTCCTCACGGATAACATCAGTCATCACATCTTTAAGTTGATCATAAAGGTCAATTGGTTTGAGTTCACGACAAATGTATGGCCATACGTTCGATGATATTTTCATCAACACATTCTACTTTGAGATGTTTAAAATGCTCAATGTAGTTTTGAACAGACTCTTCGTGACGCATCTTGACATGGGTAATTTGAATGAATGGGCTCTGAGTTAGTTTAGATGGTTTGAAACGCTTGACGAGAGCATCCTTGAGGGTGGTCCAAGAAGCAAGATCAGGAGCTTCAAGATTAAAATACCACTCCTTGGTTGTTCCACAGCGTACCATGGAAAATAGGCGAAGCTTTTCAGTTTAAGAGGTATCTCCATTAAAAATGGCATGCATTATCAAAGTCTTGGAGAAATTGGACTGGGTCAGATTCTCCATCGTACTTTGGTGCATCAATACGTGGAATTCTGCGGTCTAGTCATGGAGGAGCTGGAGTAGAAGATTCAGCATGGTCACGAGACATGATGCAGAGTGTGGAGGAGAGTAACAATACAGATGATCAGGTCAGTACTGTACTTGACAAAAAAAGACTGTTTGCTTGTAGAATGGAGAGTGTAGGAAAAAAACTAGACTTTCTGGCCGTAATAGAATTTGCGGACAGGCTGAGAAATCGTGAAGAGGCATATAAATCAAACTGTAACACTCGCGAATTCTGACAAGGAGTTTTGTTTGTCAGAATATTGATTTTTTGATATTTTTGAAATTTTTTTTGTACTATTAGAATTCGCGGATAGGACAAAGAATTCGTACTCATTGAGAATGATTTCTTAGGCTGGATGGCGATTTCTAATACATGGATTTTACTGGCAGATAGTAAAAATGAAAAAAAATGTGACTTTCTGATAGAAAATAGACAAAATCCTCTGAGATAGAATTCGAGGAGCTATTGGAGGACTGATCTTGATGAGATATAGCCTCAGTGAAGCCGACGAATTCTAGGACAAAGATTTGGGTGAGAAATAAGGGATTTTGACAGTATATCAGGCTGTTTTCTCAAAATTTGACCGTGGTCAAAATTCATGGAGGTGATAAAATGAAAGATCAGGGTCTCTTAAGGCTGCAAATAGACTGGTGAATTCTGATATACCTAGTTGGCTCGGAAAAAGGTCACTTGGGTCACTTCTTTTCAAAGAAAATGCCCAAGTTGACTCTTTTGTTGCTTCCCCCCGGCTTGATAAGTTTCTCCGCAGCTCGTGTAGGACCTGGAGAGAAGACTTGTGTTGTTGTTGGAAGATAAAAAATAGGCAAACAAGCAAACACACAACACGAAAGCAAGAAAACAAAAGGAAAAGAAGCTAGGTAAAAAAATACTTAAAAAGTGACAACGACGCCAATGTTGGAAGTAAATCTGATTTGTCAATGTTTGGCTAGATCTACTCATAATGTGGTGTAGTATAGAGAGGATCGTCCGCTTCCTAAGTTTTTACCAAGCTTCAGACGGAATGCGAAAATAGAAAAAACAATGATGAAGCACTAAGGCTTATCCAACTAGTGCTCAAAATAGAAATGAAACTAAGGCTTATCCCGACAACGACGCCAATGTTGGAAGTAAATCTGATTTGTCAATGTTTGGCTAGATCTACTCACGATGTGGTTTAGTATAGAGAGGATCGTCCGCTTCCTAAGTTTCTACCAAGCTTCAGACGAAATGCAAAAATAGAAAAAACAATGACGAAGCACTAAGGCTTACCCAACTAGTGCTCGAAATAGAAATGAAACTAATCT
The DNA here is from genome assembly GCA_029204225.1 of Diphasiastrum complanatum. Taxonomy (NCBI): domain Eukaryota; kingdom Viridiplantae; phylum Streptophyta; class Lycopodiopsida; order Lycopodiales; family Lycopodiaceae; genus Diphasiastrum; species Diphasiastrum complanatum. The sequence continues at coordinate 29,867,238 of CM055105.1, read as the reverse complement.
AATATGACAAATTGCAAAACCTTACTAAGGCTTACCCAACTAGCCAGGTGCTTAAACGAAATCCTAGATTAACGCCCAAAGGGTTTGAAAAGATAAATTGCAGCTAACTAAATAATTAACATATAAAGCATGCCACAATAATCCAATGAAAGGAGGCAAGAGGAGGCCCGAGCACCTTCCCTCAAGCTATGCACCTTCCAATGGGAACACAAAGAAATAGAATGATAATCTCAAAGAGAGAGCAATTTAGCATAATCTCAGAGTGTTGTTTACAAGGCAAATACCTCTCCTTTTATGCCATAAGTATCGACTAACTTATGGGACTAATTTATTTCTAGCCTTTCTAAAACTTCTAACTTAGGATTTAGAACTTCAAAGTTTCTTAACTTAGGAAAACTTAAGATAAAATATTTCTAATTTTAAGTTTCCTAAGTCTAAGTTCTAAGTCTAAGGTTAAGCTATTTTATTATTAAGCTTCTACTCATGGGCTTACAAACACATGCCATGGCGAAAGTTTATTAACAAACACTCGTACGTCGACTTACAAAACACATGCCACGAAGTATTATTAATTTATTATTTTTTTCTGTGTTAGATGCTAACACTTGAAGGTGGATAAGAAATTTTCGCTAGAACAACTAATGAAATGAGATGATCCGATCTGGATGTTATGATATCTCTTGAATAAGTTCAATCTAAGAACTGAAATCTTTTCAGTTTTATGTAGTTAGATTTAGAAATCCTAACTATAGTATTGTGGGCTGTGCAATTATCTATTCAAACAAAATGAGCTGATAGACCTAAATTAAAGTCAAAACAACAACAGCCTTCAACGTATTTGAGATCTACTACGAGCCAGAATCTTGTATCTTTCAGATGTAAATAATACTTTTGATATCTAATAACGTAGGAGTCAATGACATCCATTCTACTACCTTCTCAAGGTGTTGTAGACAACTATGGAAACTGTAGATGTTATCTCTATGGAAATTGTAATGAGGATGATGATTGTAGTGTGTTATCAAAACAAGAAAGAGTGAATAAAATCAAATAATTCAAGACACGATAATGTGCAAGAATATCCTGCCTATGCTTCAATTAAATGAGTTGAGTACAATGATTTTTTTATGAATGTGGTGTGCGGAATAAGCTAGAATACAGATCACTCCAATGTTTGTCATGAAATAGCTTAGGATCGTGCGTAGCACTATGTGTCTCACACTAATTTGCACATGATAAAATTCTCTTGCGATCACCTCTCAATGATCAATCTCTTCTTCTCTACACCAAACAAAATCTTATTATAGTTCATGATAGTTTCTAAAATTGATCGTGAGTAGATTGTCATTATCACCTTTTGATATTTGCAAGACATACAATGTATTTTTGTAGGTGTCGAGAAGGCCTAAATGATGAGATTTGATATGTATGTATCTTTGATACTTCACATTTTTCACATTTTTTGTCTACTGCGAAACTTCGTGTAAATCTACAGGCAGTTGAATTGTCACAGAATTGTGAGTAGATCTAAAGTGTCATAGATTTTGGCTTTTTCGCTTGTGTAGAATCCAATATTTTTCTGTAGAATTGCATCTGTAGTTGACATAAAAAACAAAACTTGCAACTATTTAGATGGATCATAAGGGTGAAGGAAGATTAACTCCAATACTGATGAGTATACCATCGTTGGATACTATAGTAAGAATGGCTAAATCAAAATAGCTCTCAAATTTATTAGCATAAACGACACGCCCTTGTAAGGAATTTTCTTTCTTAGAGAGAGAAAAAAATTGCATAGACTGTCTCCTCCAGAAAATATTACCTATACTAGTACATGAGTGGGGGATTTGATTTGGAAGGAACGGATCCATCCCAAGTTGCGCAGGCTTGTTGAATCCACGATCAGTTTTGGGTTCTAGGTGGTACAAATAGTCAATCCCTACAACTTGCAGAATGGCAATGGATCTATTCAAATTGGTGTGTAATAGAAATATTGTTATATTTCTTGGAGTAAATTTCACTCTCTTGGATGCTTTGGTAGCTAGGAATGATTCCTTCTATACTTCTTAGGTTGGCTCATAATCAAGTGATGCATCTCGTTGAGATCGATCGGTTTCAGTCTCTAAGGAGTTCGAGGGGAGGCCTCTATTCTCTTCTTTTTTTGGATGATCCATCCTTAGGATCAGTATGGGTTATTCTGCCATGGTTTTAGGTTGCGGGACAAGGGGGGTGAGGCCGCTTGGCCCTTAGGTCTAGATGAGGTCTTGATGGTAAAGGCGGAAGTAGTTGGGATGGGCCACTTGGTCCATCATGCACTTTTTGGCTTGGGTGGGTTTGGAGGGTGCTTTATGTTGAAATTCTAATTCCACTTAAACCCCATTCAATTCAATTGCCTCTGTATCCATCACCATCTATTCCTTTTAAATATCCACGACAAAGTCCCAGGCCTAGTTATTCACTCGGAAACCTGCTACAGATGAAAAACCTACAGAAATACATGCAAGTTTGAGAAATAAATGTTCACGACAGTACAAAAAGTCAACCAAATAAGTCAAAGGAATGCCAAAGAGTCTCATCTCACAAGAGTCAAAATCATTTGATAGTTGACAATCCCTCGACAGTTGATAGTCGACACCATCGACTCGACAATCTTCGAAAGACGTTCGAACCCAACGGTTGCACTTCACGTCTCAACAAGATATATATGTTGTATATAACGACCACTAGAAGCTTAAGATGTACACAAAAAATTAAAAAAAATACTAGTATCTTTAAGTCTTGAAAAAACAAAATTTAGATAGCTTTAGATTTAGGGGCAAAGGCAAGCATTCAGATTTTGCCATGTCCAACATGATCTTAACTGTTCAAAAACGTCCAAGTGGCAGTTGTAACACGTGGCTACCATCTAAGTGGGGCTCTAAAAACATGTCCTTAACCCAACAAACCCCCCCCCCCCCCTTTCTTTCTATGTATTTTCACTAAAACAGAAGAAAAAGAAGAAGAATAAGAAAATGTCGAACAATTACAACAATAGGTTCAAGCGCAGAAAAGGAGACGACGACGACGACAATGGCAAGCGCTTCAGTAAAGCCGCAGGGGGATCCGAAGGAGATGCCTCTGACACCATTGTGGCTTGTGAAGTAGGTTCCCCTTGTTTTCTTGAGAGTTTGTGATGCAGTTTTAGATGAAACTTTCTTCTGTTTTTGTGCTCTAGGTTTTGATAACTCTATAAACAGCTGCCATACCCAGGTTATTCTTTTTTGCTTTTTGGGGTTTTCATTTTAGGGTTTTGATAAGCCTATGAACATCTTCCATGCTGCTAGGGCTAGTTTTTTGCTTTTGAGGATTCTCGTTCTAGGGCTTCGATAAGTCTGTCCAAAGCTACGGTTTGATATTCCATATAAAGAACTGGCATGGCCAGTGTTTAACTTTTTGACAACTTTAAATAATTTTTTTCTATGCTTTTGCTTTCTGGGGTTTTCATAACTATAAATAACTGCCATAGCTAGATTAAAAAAGAAAAACTGTGAGCTAGCTTGTGGGCGAGTAGCCTCTCTTTGGCTTAAGGTTGTACTAATTAAAGCTCATCTTATGTAAAGGTAAAGCAAAAACAAAGGAGATTATATTTTACAATCCCATCACAACCCCCGAGCCACATGGGCATTAGAATGGTGTTCCGTACCCTCAATGTTTTGGAACACCAAAACCAAAAGAAACACATGTTAAACCCTAATTTCAACCATTGTGAAGCTGGCCATTTTGTAGAGAGAAAGGGAGATTGAGGGAGAAGCTATCAGAGGCCGATTTCAATGGGGATGGTGTACATGTGTTTGAATTTTGCTATTAGACTAGGAGGGTGATTGTGACATGTTAGGATTTTAACTTCTTAGACAGTGCGTGGAGACAAATCAACATTTCTAATGCTTAGATTCCTTGCAATATTTACATTAATTATAGATTCCCTTTCCTATTTCCTAGCTTATTTATGTTTGGTTCAATCTTAGTCTATTTTTTCTAGTTTTAGTTTTCTAGTTCATAGGTGAATGACACAAATGACTTGACAAAATTAAGGTATTTTTATTATAGTGCTATATAAAATATATCTCACCTTAGTATATTGCTTTTGCTTGTTTAGTGAGGGAGGCAACTTGACTATCTTCTGAACTTGTCAACTTTCTAATTTGTAACTTAAAAAAAGAAAGAAGACAACAACTATTTTGCTAAATCCACAAAGAAACCCTGTTTTTAAGAGCATTTCGATTTGGAATCCTTTGAGATTTTGAAATTGTTTCGAAATGAGCATTTTTGTTTACATCTCAAAACTCTGTGCAAATATGCCAAAAAGTTAGATCCATACTGAAAAAAAAGAAAATTCCAGCCACAGGAGTTGTTCATTTGCTTGTTAGAACCCTAGAAAGCAAAAAACAACAAATAACTTGATTTTGATCTGAATAAATAGTTGTATACCAAATAGGTAGCTTGCATAAAAGCCATATTTATAGTGGAGAAAAGAGAATTCTAGCTATGGTAGTAGTTTATAGACTCGTCAAAATCCTAGAAAGTAATAAAAAAGGAAAACATTATAAAAGTGCATTGAAATCCTAATAGGTAGGTCACTACCTAAACGTCAAATTTTCAGTTGGAGACAATAGACCCTAGTTTTAGGATCTTTTTATTGCCTTATCAAAACCGTAGAAAGTAAAAACAATGGACATCATGATTTGAAACTACATAAAAACCCTAAACCAAGTAGGTTGCTTCCCTATAAGCAATAAACAATATGCCATAGCCAAGGTTACTGTTTCCTTTATGACTATTGATTTGGCTTGTACACAAGTAGCCTCTTTGGCCAAGAGTTTAGCATCACATGCAAGTCTTGCTTTTATTGTCGACTCTGCGAAACACAAAGATAAAGACAAAGATTTGTTTTCCTTTCTATTTCATTATTGATTGCAAGCCTTGTTTTGTATTTTAGTCCCGACTGGTTAGGAAGGTAAGGAATGTAATTTTTAAAACATTGCAGATCTCAAAGAATCGCAAAGTGGTAGTGAGGAAATGGAAGGGGCAAGTTTTTGTAGATATACGGGAATTTTGGAACAAGGATGGTGAATCGTTACCATCGAAGAAAGGTTGCTGTCTAACTTGCTATTACACATTCCCTTTTTGCCCCTTTGTGTTTTCTCATGCTTTTCTCTTTGATAAACAATTTATGTGGGAATAATTGTGAAGGAGCATGGATGATGCATTATTCTCATTTGACCTACCATAGCATCTTGGATACTACGTTCCACATCTATTACTTCACTTAATTTTTCATATTGGAAAAGGATTTTTTGAAGTGGAAAAAGGATATTCGTTTTCTTGCTTGCTTAGGTTTCCATACTAGAACACGGATATTTGGTAGTCATTTATTGAAACTAGCTTATGAAGCTTTGAATTTTGAGGTTAGTAAGCTTAGGGCTATTTTCATAACAAACACATGCACTTGCAAGGAGTTGATTATGTTTTAACAGGAGGTATGAAGATTGCTCTTGGGAGAGAGAAAGAAGAAGACGAAGCTTTATATACGTCTTCAAATAGCAATAAAAATGCATATAGTCTAGTGCTAAGGTAGTGGACCCCGGATGCGAACACGAACGCGCCAGGGGTGCGTCCGGGGGTCCGGACGCGTCCGGCTTTTTTTTTTTTTTTTTATAAAATTTTTAGTGTTAAAAATATTTAAAAAAAAAAATGTGGACGCGTCCGACCCCGCGTTCGAGGGTTGGACGCGTTCGGGTCCGGACGCGGACGCGGATTGCCCGCGTCCGGCCCGGACGCGCATGCTTGGGACTCTAGTGCTAAGAAGAAAATAGTAGAACTTCTGTAATACATTGTAGTGACAAGATATCCTCATCCTATCTTGCTAAAGAATGATGTAATGTGAGCTACAAGTGTATTGCTGGAGATATAGCTTATGCAGTAGGTGGAGTATGGTGTTATTGTCATCGTGGTTGTATATGGGATCTAAACGTATCTTCTATTTTGGTATGTTGAGTCGCTTTGGCTGCCGTATGGTGCTGCGAGTGTGATATGCACTGTTGTTTGAAAACTGATGCGATTCTGTAAGGAGGCATGAGATGGGGATACCAAATGTGTTCGGAAGGCGAACAAAATGCAATTAGATCTTTGGAAATATACTCACCTCCATTGTTACATCTCAACACCTTGATCTTGTTGAATTGGGTCTCCAGATCACATATATTCATTCATTCTAGAAGAGAGGGAGAGAGAACACCATGCTGCTTGTATTAGCAGACTAAAGAGACTCTACATTGAAGAGAGGAGAGTGTACGTGAGAGACTCTATATTGAAGAGAGGAGAATGTACGTGAGAGAGAAGAGTGGAAGAGGTTATGCCTCTTCCCATATAACCACATATCATTTAGCCCCATTCATATTATATAACATGCTTATTCACTTATTGAGCACTTGAAGCCTCTTAGTCAATATTCATGTATGTCTAATATTGGCTGAGTTTAACCAATATACAAAGTATGAGAATTAACATGTTTGGCAACTCTATCAAAACCATGTTATCACCATATTATTGGGTGTGAAAATCATAACTCCAATGCTCCCCGTTGATCAAACAACCATGATCAACAACTAAATAGCGAACAAGCATTCAAGGGCCATGCTTTAGACAAGTCTTTATTCTCGTACCTTCACTGAAAGATCAATATGGAGCACAACAGAGAAATTCAATTTCTAGCATCTCCTAAATCAAATCAATTCAAGCTTTTTCCTCACTCTCTTTTCTCTCATAAAGATAGCAACAACAACAAAATTTAATAAACATCAAATCGGTGCCAAAATGGTAGAGTTTCCACCTTTCTTGATTGAACATGAGAAATGAAGTACATTGTGCCACTATTTATAGTGTAGAGTGATGGCCCTATTGGCTATTGGTCAATTTCTACTTCCTTCTATGGTTAAGGACTCACTTTTCAGTAGCCCAGCAAGAAGAGAAGTGGAGCAACCAAATGAAAATGAGAGAGAGAGAGAGAGAGAGAGAGAGAGAGAGAGAGAGAGAGCTTGCTTTATTCATGTCTTTTCTTCGCCAAGAGGCATATAAGACAAAAAGGTACATGTCAAGTGTGTGGTATCAGTGGGAGCGCATAAAACGTCTTCGAAAACAGTAAGTACATGTAGATAAACTACTAAGTAATCAAACTCAACTAGACTATCCTCTGAAATGTGAAATGTAATGTACAAAAACATGTGCGATATAGCTGATAGTCTAAAAAAAACATAGCATAGTGTCATCATCATGCTCTGTTGGGGATGAGAAACAATGTAATGCGAGCTGCTACAGGAAGTAGAGCAGAGGTGCGCTGCTGGTGTCGTATGGAAGATCTCCCAATGGTAGGTCGAATAGCTCGGACGGCAACAAGACTCTGTCTAATGCACTGTCGAGATCTCTATGCATAAGTGCGTGTGCATGTGTATTATTGCCATCATCATCATCATCACCGGTATCAGCGGACTTTGGATCTGTCCTAGATATCCTCCTGGAAAAGAACGATGTGATCTGGAGCTGTGGTGCTGGGTGACTCTGCTTGATTTGTCTGACATAAGTCCTAGTAGGAACATTTCTTGTACCATAAGTTTGACACAATGTGGATCCTCGTATGTGATGAGTGAGAGTAGTGTGACAGGCATGTCTCGGAATAAGCAGTGATATCTCCCCTTAATCTCGTAGTAGGTAGGGCATTGGAAGCTGAAGTGCTCCTCAGACTGATTTATCTGGGTTAGTCAGTGATCTATCATTGGCCCCAATGGTCGATCTAAAGGTAATGCATATGCATTTGAGATGCAAGTTACGCAAGTAGCAGTTGAACTACAAATTAACCAAGTTCACCTGGTTCTTGAATCGCATATATAATATTTCAATTTGTCGGTTGGCATCTGTCAACACATTGGAATCAGTTTTTGCTTGAGCTATCAGAGATCATCTAGTCTAGGCGAAGCATCCCTCACTAGTCTTGGTTGCTAGTTAAATAAGAGATCCAGGATTGTGTTGTGGGATTTGACTTCCATGGGTAAAACCTTGTATTGGATTGGATGTTGAGTTGCATGCCCAATTCTTTATTATTTGTATTGTGCAAATCTGATCTCTGTTCCGTTACATCCTGTGGTAAATTCGCACATTGAGGATCTTTTAGCTTTTTAGAAAAGCCGTCAATTTTGGCTTATTAAATTGATTGAAAAGACCTGACTTCACTCAAAATGTGTTGAGAGCATCAAGATATTGTTGAAGACTTCGTGACGTAATTGCCAAACATACCCCTTTACCTTCATAGAATATACATAATGCATAAGCTTGGCAGTCCCACCTTCTGGGCTTACAATATCAGTAAGTCTGTCTATGTAAATATCAAATAATTATGGAACTTCCTGTACATACAGGGCTTATTTGACATTAAGTGCCCAGGACCCAATTTTTTGATTTGCCGGACGTATATTGTTTTGATTCACAGGCTGTTGTCTTTAGTTCCTGTGATAATCATAAGCCACTCTGAGTTTCATCGTAGCCTTGTCCTTAAACGTACTCTAACTTCTTCTTTTGTCTTTTGCAGGCATTTCCCTGAGCTTGGAGCAGGTAACATCTTTACTTATTTTGTATTTTGGGTTGATGTTTTCAATGCTGTATGAGTTTCAATACTTTCAATGAGTGCACCTTTACTTGTTATCAAATGATGACATTCTTTTCCTTATTCGACTGCGTGTTGGCAACAACAGTGGACAGTGTTACAAGATCACGCTGAAGAAGTTGATGCAGTGCTTGCAAGTATGCCTTGATATAGTTTTTTGCTTTAAATTCTACGTTCGTGGTAGCTCTGAACAAGCTGTGTCTGAACTTGTTGCTTAGGTTGACATTTGGTGAATCCCTACTCTGTTTGAAGCCCAATAATCAAGCTGTTGTTTTCTAGCTTTTTAACTTAAATCTCAGTAATCCTTTTCAAATCAGAATCCAAAACTTAGTGGATGGACATTTATTTTTAACAACGGTGGTTATATGCCCAGATTTTTAGCAGGATTTTAGTTGCATACTAGGTAGTCTTAGTTTATAGGATGTACCAGATTTTTGGGAGTTGCATTCAGTTAGTGGTTTTTATTGTGTTTTTGTACTTGAAGATATCTTACATCAAAAAGCCGGGTTTTAAATTTCAGCGAATTAGCTGTTGATAATGCCCTTGCAAGATTTTGTCATGTACTTGTGGATGTCATTGTGGAGAGCTAGTGTTGCTTAATCATGCATATATTCCAGATGTACATGGTGGGTCAATTTAAAGTCATATCATATGACTGTTAGTTGAAGCATACTAATTTTCTAGCATGTGTACTCAACTATGGAAAGAAATTTAGCATGCAGTTATCTTGTATGGAGATCAGTGGAAATTCCAGAATGGTATGCATATGTGAGGTTGAGCTGTGACAGTTTTTCTTTTGACTGCCGCATGGCATACCCCAAGCCTTGTGTGGCCAATAAAAGCTACTGCAATGATTACATTATGATCCAAAGAAGTTATGAATCTTGACTATATATAGTATGGAACATTTTTTTTTTCTCCTACCTCTGGGTTATTGGGAAACTTAGAAGAAACTTCCATCAGATGGAGGGAATGATTCACTGTCAGCTACTTCTAGCTCAGCAATGGCGACGTGTAATGGTGCTGTCTAGCAACTTATGTGAAGACCGTCCTCGATGATTCATCCTCCATTGGTATTGACATACTTTACTCGAGGATTGTAACTGCAGAATATCTACTCATGGGTATTTGAGCTGCAAAACACACAGTTGAAGGATGGTAGAGCAATCTTGTGCTGTAAGATTGGACATCGTTTAATTTTGAATGTGCACAAATGGTTGGTTTGATGTAAAGCTTGGAGATCATGCACGTGGTACTTCTTATGGATCTTGATCTTAAATCAAATATTTAAGATGAAGTTCTTATCACTTAAATGGTAACGTAGGATATATAGATGTAGCTAGATTATGTTGGATCAAGGGCTACTAATATCAAGGTATGTGACAACATAAGGTCCTACGTCGATCTTGAGGGTGTTGATGCAACATTTTATGATCAAACGAGTTGGATGTTGTATATCAATGATTGAAGATTCAATTATACTTATGAGTGGATATGGATCTTGTCGATCAGTTGGCGTTTTACCAATGAAACAAACAAAGTCTCATATGGTATTGTAATGGGATGATATCATTAATTCAGAAATCTTGTTTCATTAAATGTAGATCATTGTTGGAGATGGATCAAGATCATTGATGTGGTGATCGCTCGATCTTCAGATGACATATGTAGATGTGTATGATGTTGATCCAAAGACATTATGATTGTTGATTATATTAAGTGAGATTCCCCTACCTTTGGATTATTGGGAAAGTAGAAAAAACTTTATCAAATAGAGAGAATGATTCATTGTTGGCTACTTCTAGCTTGACAATGGTGATGTGTACTGACCATAGGAAGTGACATGACCATCACAATGCCTCAAGGGTAGTGCCTTAAATTAGTATTCTACCCCCACCCAAAGTACAAGAAAAGTTCTGAAAAGGGTGGGGCCCATTGCAGCCCAAGACAAAGATAAGTTATAGATAATACTGACAACATCCCCTTAGTTTGGAATACGAGAATTAAATATATTTGTGGAGAAACACAATTATCAACAAGAACTTGTAAAGATCCACGGAGTGGCAGAGATCACAAGAGCAACACCAACACAACAAGAAGGAGATTGGTGGCTTTGAAATATTTGAGTTTGGCTTTTTTGTGCGAGTAAATAAAATGTGAGTTTTGGGAGTTTATTTTTGCATAATTGGCACAATCACGTTTTTCCGTAAATTCATTAGCCATGTGTTCTTGCATACACCACAAGAGAAAAATGGATTTAAAGAAAACATCACATACACAAGTCATTACATTATGCCAATAAAAATGTGTTTGAACTGCTTCAAAAAAATTTGCCCATTTGAAATGTCATTGATCGAGCCTTGTCCAAAATGTGTTGATTTAAAAGAACAGCTTTTCAACCTCACTCATCATCATTGTCTATAGCAACCATTGTCTGCTTTATTTACGATCTAGTCAAAACGTTATTGTTTAGAAGATTTGTCAATATTAGAAAGGGCAAACAAGTAATGAAAGCCTCAAATTTCTATCCAAAACAAGCAATAAAAAATTACTAACAAGTAATGAAAGCCAATTTGCGAGGTAGAAGAGATGAAAATCTCACACGTGCAAGTAATAATTACAAGCAATAATAAGTTACTAGATAGAGTGGCATGTTGAATTTTCTATCCTTGCAGCATGTTACATCAAACTATGGTGTTGAAATTGGGACTTGGTCTTTTGCCTTTCCAACACAACTTTCAATCTATGCATTTGTGTCTAACTCCCCTTCTCTCACATCATGAGAATTAAATGGCAAGAAAGGTATATTTTTTGGTTGGCTTTCCAAGCCTTACATGTTCAACCAAGACAAATCTATACACATCATATTAGTCTCTTTATAAAACTTGATTCCTTTTATTTCTTCAAATGACATCACTCTTCATAAGCTAATTCTTGTGTCTCTTAACACACACTCAAACTAATTGAAGCATTATTTTTTTTCTAAAAGAAAGAAGAAACTTATTGTTTTTATTAATAAAAGATGGGAAAACCCATCGGAGTACAAAAAGGAATGCATGTTGAAAGCGTAAATGCCATAAGGCGAATTGAGATACTGTACAACTCTCGCAAAGCAACAGTCTCGTAGAGTATCTACATAAAGCCTACTGCTTGGTGTAAGTCGCTAGTTAAGATAGTTGGAAGTTTAGGTAGTGCAGGAAGCTGTGAAGCAGCCGTTCCTGCAATCTAAACACCCAAGTTGTGTTATATATTCAACTCATTATTTATACAATCTTTTCTATGCTGTCAATATGCTCAAAGACAAACTAAAGTTTGATGTACTTGGCTTCTAGTGCAATTTATTGAATAACGCTTTAAGTGATAACTATGACAACCCACTTCAAAATAATGCTATTTTCATCATCTTATTATGTAGCGCATGAACATTTCTTAGACATTAAAGAATAAAGACCCAACTATTTAATATACAAATGAAGCTTTACTTTTTGATTTGCATCACAAGCCTTCCTAGATTTCACACTTTCCAAAAGGTTGCATATCACAAGTACCTCCTCATTCATAGAGAAGTAACGCAAAAAGTCTCATGAATGGATTGTTTCAAACAAAAGGTAGAAAATTTTCATTTGTAGCTTGCCTACTCTTTTACATGACAGATAAATAAATTTTGTGAGAGGATTAAGAGTGTTTTGAAAGGCAGATTGAGGCGCATTGGTGGTAATAAAACCAACACTTCTTTGCTATCCAAAATTAGGTGCACACTACTTTGACGTGCGCGCACCTTGCTGTAGAATCAAGGATCTCTTTCAAGCACAAAATTTTCTTAGATTTAGCGCTCACCTAGTTGGAACTGGGTATTGGTGTCAAACAAAACACATATGTGTTTCTTGTGTTTGTTGACATTTGCAATTCGTGTTTCACCTTCTGTCAATCAAGTTTGAGAGGCTGTCACAGTACATCAACGTTTTCTTACAACATATCTATGTGATGTTTTCTCTCTCCCACGTAGTTAATTTGTGACCAACAAAGGTTATGGGCCCACACATACAGTAACCTACATCAGCCAGTCATCAATAAAGAGTGACCGGTACTGCCGGTTTCCAGGAGGAATGTTTCTTGGGACTCAATGCATGTAACTGGATCCCTCTTTCTCCCTCTACACATGTGCTCAGGCGCTCTCTCTCTCTCTCTCTCTCTCTCTCTCTCTCTCTCTCTCTCTCTCTCTCTCTCTCTCTCTCTCTCTCTCTCTCTCTCTCTCTCTCTCTCTCTCTCGTCAATTAAGTTCGTCAAAAATTGGTAAGTTGTTGAATGTTTGATTTCAAAATATTCATAAAGGCAAATGGATCAACTTCGTGATATTCTCTTTGGTGGCTTTATGTTATTCTAACATGGACTTTAAAGGAGACAATGTTGTGACATTGACCTGAGCAGAAGGCACATCAAGCAATAATCGAATCCCTTCAAGAGGTGACCATAAAACTAAACTTGAATATTGTTTGCCCCCACAACAATGCAATGTTAATTTCATTACATGTAATTTTAAACTGATGCGAAAAGCTAATGTTATTCATATTAGCAATGCTCTATCTCGTTTGGCACCTTAATATAATTTTGGATATCATATGTGCATCGAATGATACAATTTTGGCTCATATGATTCTTCAACAATACTTTGAAACACTAGTAAATAAACCGTTCTTTTGCATCTGATGTGGACAATCTTAATCAACAAATTTGGATCGTTCCGAGCATTGGGATGGTAAAAAAAAAATTTGGACTCCAAAGTGTTGTTGAACACACATGTCCCAACCAAATGGATTTGAATAAAATTTGACTCGTATAAATTTTTCGGCACCTTGACAAAATGAGATAACATTGTCTTTTTTTTTTATCCATGTCATCAATAACAAGGCTCTCACATAAAAGTGCTTGCACCTACTCAAAGCAATAACCAGGCAAAAATATTACAGGTCCATTGGTTGCGCACCACTTCAACGAATGCTTTTCTAGGAAGGTACAAATCAGAAATGTTGCAAGCAGATTCGAAAGGCAAGAAAAAACTAGCGACGAGTTCTTTAGATTTTGAGTTGACAATGACTAATTATTTACAAAAGTCAACAATAGCTATTGTCAAAGAAACTATAGCACAAACATCATCCTCAACGTCAACAATGGAAAAGTGTCTATATACAAGGTCTTTTGTCAACACTAGATGTTGATTTAGAAGAAGATTCACCAATCGACTCCGATGAAGAAAACAAATCTTCGACTTCATTGGCTAAAAAAGAGAGTGTTGAGAATATGTGAGGTTCTAAATTGAGAGGTGTTAGTGAAATTTTTTTAGAAAATGTAATGCGAATATATTTTGAGCCCTTTTATATTTTTATGAGGTTTCGATCCTCAAAAATCATGTGTTGTCTTCAAATTTATTTAATCTTTTATTATGATAATTTTAGTTGTAAAAATAAATTTGTCATGATCTATTGTAAAAATGCATCTTTTGGTACTTTTTTTTGGGAGAATGACTCATAGGAATTTGGGCTAAAAATAGGGAATTAAAAAGATACGAGAAAGGTTACTCCTTTTTAGGTAAAAGTCCCAAAACAAATCTCATTGTGTTTTAGCTTTGAGTTTGTTGACAAGAAAGAGAGTTGTCGAGTCAGAACATTTTTTGTCAAAGAGGAATATTCTTGCTTAAACATTAGTTGGCACAAATATCTTTGGGGATGGATTATCCTTATTTGAAGAACGATAAAATATTCCCAATATTCGACTGCTTCGACTGTTAAAATTTTTATGCAGGTTGGAGATTGTGACATAAATACTTGTATTAATGCGAGTCGACGACTATGAGAATTTTCCTTGTATTTCTAGTGACTGTAAAAAAAACCATCCAAGAAGGAAGTTTTTTGGAAACGAACAATCATGTATAAGAGGGAGTGTAAATTTTGGAGTGGGAATTAATGTATTTCATGTGAAGACCTAGCAAAATTTAGCTTGATATTTTCTCATCATTATGTACATATGTAAATCTCACATATGTGGAGCATGTTCCCACATGTGGAGAGTAGGCCTAATCATTTTAGTTCATTTATGTTGAGTTTGAATAGTCAATAGGCCTTAATCTTGAGTTGTAGTGAGATAGTGATATTTGTCACATGATGGTAGGATTGAAATGCATTTGGCTTAATCACATTTAGAGGTGTAGATCACAAGGCCAATCATATTTGGACCAATTATGTTTAGAGGTACACATCATGAGGCCCAATCAAAATGAGAGGTGCATATCTAGAGGTCCAATCATGATGAATCGATGGGGTCTAATTAAATTAGTGCATTTTCCTGTTGGAAGAACTCGAGCTAGCTTTCATTGTACATACATTGTGGATTATGGTAATCAAGTTTGATGAGAGTTTTGGCTTCCAATACTTGTTTTTTCTCTATGTTTTCTCTCTACATGAGGGTGTGTGCTCCATTTTCTCTCTCTACTCGAGAGCAACCTGTTTTTGTACTTAGTTTTTCATCAAGTGACTTCTCAATATGTGAACGATAGCTTTTGATAGCTCTTTGGTGGGTAGATGCATGCTTGTGTGCTCTTGCCTTGAAGATTGTCAAGATAGATTGGTGGCTACAATCAAGAGATAGTTTCATGTGCAATAACACACTCCTTAGAAGATCAATCACATGCTTTTGGCTGTCCTCACACATGTGAAAAGTACACATTTCCAACATTCTCCTCTTTATTACACTCATTATCACAAGGCTTTCACATTGCCCTTACGACACAAAGCTCACTAGATGACTATTCTGAATCTTGAGTATCGTACACTATTAAAGTGGGTGGTAATGTATGCTAGTAATTGTGATACCTTATTATATAGGAGGTTGTTTTGGACATCCAAACGTGTAGGTTTAGACACATGATGAGGATGTTGGACTACTTTAAGATAACAAGTTTGATATCTCCATGAGTTTGGAGGGCCTTCCTCTCATCTAGATTTTTATTGGCTCATTAGTGTATTTAAAAAAAAAAATCAGTTAGTACATTTGTTGCTCAAGATATTTGGTGGTGATGATCCAAAATTTCCCTAACAAAGTTGGATTGGACAAGCTATTTGATTATTCAATCTTTATTAGCATAAATTCAGTTTCAGTAGCCTTTGTGTGTGGTTTGCCCTCTTTAATTGGATTGATGTCTTGCTTGAACAATGTGCTTTTTCTACATATATGCTTTGAATTCAAAAAAAATACCACAACCACATTTATTGGGGACTCTTTCATTTACGTAGGGTTGTACACTTTGTGCTCATGAAAACTGACAAAATGAGAATAGAATTGGCCTTTTTCCCCAAAAAACAATTGTCAAAAAATGTGAAGGATGTCGACTTCCAAAACATGGCACAATATGAGAATGGAATTGGTATCTCACCCCAAAAAACAATCATAAAAAATATGTGAAGATCTATGTTGACTTCCAAAAATATGACATTTGTTTCCTAATTCAGTGGTTTCAATCGAATATCCTATGAAATCATCTAAAAGTTTGATACTGTTGTTATTATGATACTGTTATGACATATGACATAGGGAAGGCACGTTCAATTAAAAAAGATCTATTTGGAAACTTTTGAGAACCTCGACGTTGTAAAGCTATGTGAAAATTTATAACTAGGGTAGTTTGAATTCATCTCTTAAACTTTTGTATAGGCCCACTACCAAACATAAAAACAGAGGGATTTTGTTACCTTTTAGCTAACATTTTTAATTTAGGGTGTCATGCTTTGTTTGGGCCAATATGACCATAACCCTAGGTGTTTACAAATACAATATCTATCCAAAAATTTAGTGTTTTGAAGACTTTGGCCGACATGGGTGTCGAGCTGTAGAAATTTGAAAGTACCAAACAACCTTTCTATAAATCGAAATGCGGGAATTAAGAGGTCATCACTAAGTCTTAGAAGGTTTTTTAAAATGAAAATGCATATTTTGACATAATTCATTAGTACTCTTCTTTTTGCCAAGAAAATAAGACAAACAAGGTACAAGGTTTGACACACGCGTGTGCGCTTAAAGTTTAAGAGCATTAATTTCTTAAAAACTGACCAAAAAAAAGACCATTGCAATGTATATAATAAAGAAAAGGCATTTTGTGCTCAAAAGCACTTGGGGAAGGACGTCAAATTTTTACACATCGTTGAGATAACTTGCCTTTATTAAAAATGATGGGAAAACCCATGATCAAACAAGAAGATTAAAGCATTTAAAATCATACCGAAGAACGACAAAAATGAATTAAACTATCCGAAAGCTAAGCAAACGTGAATATATGCAAAAGGAAGAAAACAAAGAGCATATCAAGGTGAATTTTTTTTTTTGTTTTGCACATGGGAAGAAGAAAATTTATATTCTTTTCAACAAATCAACGTCAATCAATCTCTCTCTCTCTCTCTCTCTCTCTCTCTCCCTCCAACACCTCTAGAGCTTATAGATATTTTATGATCCCAAACCCTAAAGATAAAACCATAAACCTAACTAGAAAAATTGATCAAGGTCCCTCTCTCACCTCCTTAAAATCGCTCTTTGTTTTTTCATGAAAAAAAGGAGGTGCCTCATAGAATGTAATTTCTACGCCTTTTTTTTTTTCCCAAAATTTTTACATGCACCTTCTAGGATGAGGAAGGTGCATGTGAAAAAAATTTACAGGACCTTCTGCATGGAATGTGCATGTAAAAACAAATTTATGGCAAAAAATAAGCAAAAAGAAAAAAAGTAAAAAAAGATTTCACGTCGCGAAAGGTCACCTGCTCGAGAATTCCGCCGCGGGAAGTGCCTTCTACCTCGGGCACTTTTTTATCTTCACGACCTTATCAGTTCTTTTTCTCTATAAAGCGATCTTCTCCAATGTTATTGAACTTTCCAAAATCGGGAAACAACCAATTGCAAGTCATTAGAATTTCAGGGCACACGTCTGCCAATGAAAAGCACTAATATGTTTTTCTCCACATCATGATATAGTCTCTCTCTCTCTCTCTCTCTCTCTCTCTCTCTCTCTCTCTCTCTCTCTCTCTCTCTCTCTCTCTCTCTCTCTCTCTCTCTCTCTCTCTCCAATGGCTCACAATATAGCTATTTCTCTCCTCACAACTAGAAAACCCTAAAAAATTGAAAAAATTGCACTCTCTCGCCATCATCTCTTCCTCTCTCTTCCCATCAAGATTTTATACATTATCCATGTAGAAACTTCTTGCCATCTCTTTTATACATTCTTTCTCTGAAAACTTCTATTCTAGAAGTTTCTAAAAACAGGTGTTTTCTCAATTCAACTAATTTTCAACGGCCTTTCTATTGCCCTTCAAAGACATTTCAGGGCAAATGTGGACCAATGAGGAGCTCCAAAACTCGTTTTCTCCACAATCTCTCTCTCTCTCTCTCTCTCTCTCTCTCTCTCTCTCTCTCTCACATTTTTGTTTTTTTCCTGTGAAACCTAAAAAAATCTAAAAAAACCCTAAAAGATAAAAAACATGGCCTCTCTCTCTCTCTCTCTCTCTCTCTATCCTTATGCACGCCTATCATTCTCTCTCTTGCCCTTTTATAGATTTCTCTTTCTATGAATTTTTAAAGTCACATGTTCTCTCTCGAAAATTTTCTAAATGCACATCATTTTCAAGCATTTCAAATGGACGTCACATGCCCTTCAAATAAGTTTTAGGGCAAACATGGACCAATGAGTATAGACAAAACCCTTTTTGTCTATCATTGTCCCCCCTCTCAACTCACATTATTGCTATTTTTCCTGTAAAACCTAAAAAAAACCCTAAAAAATTCTAAAAAAACCCTAAAAGATTAAAAAGAGCGCATCTATCTTTCTCCTATGCACCCCTCTCATTCTTTCTCTTGCCATGTTATACCTTTTTCTCTTTCTAAAAACTTCTCTTTCTATGAAGTTTTAAGGTCACATGTTTTCTCTCTCTAAAAATTTCTAAAGTCACGTCATTTTCAAACATTTAAATTGCCCTTCAAATAAACTTTATGCAAACGTGGCGCAATCAAAAATCAATAAACTCGTTTTCTTCATCACTGCCGTTTTCTCCATCACTGCTCTCTCTCTCTCTCTCTCTCTCTCTCTCTCTCTCTCCGGTGAGACTAGAAGCAGGAAAGTTTTGCTTACAAAATCCATTCACTTAGCACTTTGATCCACGAAATTGCTTATCTCCACGTCGAAGAATTGAAGAACAATGCTTCTTCAAAATTGAACTTCCTTTGATATTCTTCCGAGTTGTATACTTGTTTGTCAATACAGATTGTCACTCCTATGACATTGACAAACACTCGCTAGTGGGGATGGAGCTCAACAGAGCACACAATGGGTTGTGTAGATTATGCTATTATGTACAATATAAATCAAATTATTTTGCTATTTTTGGTGAGTGGATGTCTATAATGAATATCGAATCCAATAATCTTCAGAGTTGCATCATGGAATTGATATCGAAGATCATAAAATCATGTCTCACCGCATAAGCTGCACTTTTTGATTAGAATAATGTATACTCTTCCGCACTGGATCTGCCTTCTATTATCATCTTTAGAATTTGAACTTTAGCAAGTCCTGGTGGAGTTGGACTCCAGCAGTTTCTTTTGAACCCAGGCAGAAGCATTTTCATAGCCCAGATTGAACAGAGTGTCAAGTGTACTGTCGTTTTGTGGTTGTACAGCCCAGTTGAGGACCTAAAGCACACCCAAGTTATACCATCACCCATTTAGGAATCTGCAGGTGTTTCTGCCTAAAAGTTGGATCTGAAAGTGAGAATTGTCAAGAGAAGCATTGCATACAGCTCTATGGTACTTCATGAATTCAATGGAGCTTTTACCTGTGAAGGGGCTACCATGCTTTGTGGATTCAAGTCGGGAGAAATTTCAATCTCATGCAAGCCAAAACGGTGCACTTGAAAAGCACATACCCCAACCTGTACCCAGAAATGACTCATGATAAAAACGCCTCGTTGGACCGGCAGAAAAAGCTACTATTGTTAAAAATAAGTACGCTTTATACTCACTGTTTTCTCAGCTGATGTAGGAGGAGTGAAGTTTGTGAATCCTCCGTCGACACAGAAGCTATTCCTGAACAAAGTAAAGGGCCTTGCAGCTACATAACTGCAAACGAACCGACAACCAAGTTTAAATATCGTATACGATGATATTTTCTGAGGATACAAATATCCAACAGGCATATGTCTTCTAGTAGTTTTGTCTATTAAATCTGCAATAGAAGAAAGCACATGTAAACAAAATAACCTTAACAGGGTAAAGTGCTTACCCTGGGATGAACGATGAAGCAAGCAGGGCATTGATCAAGTCTCCCCTAGAACTAAAGTGTTCGACAAGAAGACCCATTGGTGATTTAAAAAGTTGAGTGATTCCAACTGCTCCACAAAAAGCATCCACCAACAGAGAAAGTTGGCTCGGTATGATCATCTAATTAATGAATGCAATTCACACGACTTCAAATTTGAAGCTTCCACATCAATTCCTAGTTATTAGCATCTAGGGCAAGAATTTTGTCATGGCCACATTATATTAAAATCCAGCTTCCGAAGAAATCTTGCCATTTTTGTGTTCTAATCAGTATGAATAAGACTACTACTAGTCAATATGTATACCTCTCACTCTTCCGCTTGCTTTAATATGAGCGTCTTCAGGAAGATACCTGTCTAAGTACACCCGAACTGTGTCCTGGAAAACAAACAGTTCATTCTTTCAGCAACTATATGGTGGTGAAAATAACTCGAAGATACTATAGATGCACTTATAGTCGCTTTGTAGTGTTTAGCTACGACTTATAATTAGCAGCTAACTGACTAGTCTGTTTATTTTGATCTTGCTAAGGCTCCTGAACAGCGTGAGGTTTTCTTTGACCAACGACGATCATAGGCACGTGAATTTATACCCTTAGTTTGAAAATAGTCCCTTTCTCTTTGCATTCCTGTATCATTAACTTGCATGCCTTCAGCACTACATGCATTGGTATTTCTGCAGCAATAGCTACGCATACAATTGCGCCGGCTGAAGCTCCTGCCAAAGGAGTAGTTTCCTGAGCATCAACATTAGTAGAACCGTTGTGAGTTATTGTTGCTTTGTTCTGTATCAAGCGAAAGATGACGTCCAAATCCAAGAACACTACTCATCATTTGAATAGGCGTAGCAAAAATATGTAAAACAAGCATCAACTGCATAGATTCCATTTTTACACTCCCAGATGTCATCAAACAAATTATCGTGGGCTATTAGAACCCCATGTTACTCGTAATTTAATGTTAGACTTCTTACCGCCATTCTTTAGCCATTGTCTCAATACCTCAAAAAATTGAGAAAAAAGAAAAAGACACTGATGCCGGCATGTTATTTCTGTATGGACTCTAAATGTTGCTGAGTTTTATCCTCTTGTAAAATGAATAGTGAACTGCCGAGCAAATCCTTTACAGCTTGAGGGCTGTAACACGATAATTGGTTAAACGTCATGGATATCATAAATTCCAACATAGACATGTCATTCATGAAGTACGGACTAAAAATCACTCTGATTCCTAAAAGGAATGTATTCCCACCAGTCGTGATTCGTAAGGCTTAATTAATCTAATCAAGTGCTAGACCCGGTCCTTCTAACCCCCTAAATTGATTGTGGAATCCAATAATTCATTCCCCTTAAAATAACCCCAAAAATTGTAAGCATAGAGCACTCGGTTTTACATTAAGAGCATCATTTGATTTTGAGCACCAGGCTTTTGTGCAGATTATTGCGTATTCATGTTCACAAGTCAATCATCATTTATGATGAGCGCGAGTTCTCCACAAAGGGTGCAAGTATCAAAATTCAAATGTTACTGCTTGAATTTTCCCACGAGTTAGCTGATGGATCACTGATCATCAGGACTTTACAAAGGAAGTGAAGTATTAAATGTTACAAGTTTCCTCATTGTTACATTGATGGCATCAATTCATGTTACAACAAGCACTTATGAAGATCATTGTATATTCATGATCAAAGGCCATATAACGTTTATAGTGAGAGCGAGATGTTACAGAAGATGAAAGTATCAAACTTTTTAAAACAGATTAAACTTTTGTGTACCGTGATAAAGCCGTGCTGCATAAGGCACTGGCTAGCTCCTATATAATACGGGAAAAGAAGTCCTGCGGCGGAGAAACTAAACCCTGGACTCGACAATGTCTTGTTGCCTTGTGTTTCTCCCCTCACATTCAAGAGTAGTTCTGAGGAAGGGCATCCTGGAACGTGGCTTGTGGCATCCGCGTCATGGGAATGCCTTCTTACGCCCGCTTTCTTACCTGATTTGATGATATGAAGCGATACTAGTTTTGAGTCCAGATCTGTAGCCCCATGTATCCAGTTTCGGAACAAAGAGGTTCCTGTTTTTGAAGCAAGGAAAAAGAGCCTCAATAGCAGCACCACAAATTCATCGATATGATGCAACAAACTTCGCCATTTCTGCTGCTTCCAAGAGAGAAAGGTGAGTTGCGGAGCTAACAAGAAGCTCATGAGGCTCATTCTGCTGCGCTACCCTCAATCTACACGCAGCAGCTTGTACAAAACTCAATGAATGAGCACATATAATACAGACGAGAATGGATCAATGAGCAGCGATAACACCAGGAAAATGGATCCATCCTCCGCTGAAAGAATCCAAGAGGCCAACTTATAAACAACGCATATACTGAGTCCTTGGTCTTTCAGAAATCCTACAGAACTCAAAACACCATATGCTAGTCGGCCCGTGTCCTTTGACAATTCACTAATGAGTCTCAATCAGAAGCAAAAGCCGGAGCAGAATAGCAAGTTCACGTAATAATATACCATATTAAACTGTAAACATTCTAATATTATGTCACAAGAGACAGAAAATCAGGCATCCATTACTATTATTATAGTATAATGTAGTGGTTTTCAATATAACGTTGTCTCAATCCTAACGATGCTGACGTCGCTTCTGATCTTTATATTCTAGTAATTCTTTATAAAATGTTAGAAATGCTTGTGATCTTTGAATAGTAAGTACATATTAATTGTTAATTGTGTTGACATTTGAATAGTGTAAATTAGTGCAAGGAAGACAGCATACTATTATTATATGTAAAACAGTGTGTAGCTAATATGTAGTGGTTTTCATTATAATGTTGTCTCAATCCTAACGATGCTGACGTCGCTTCTGATCTTGATGTTCTAGTAATTCTTTATAAAATGTTACCGTGCTCATTATTCAAAGCTGTTCAAACTGAACAAGCAAACATGAACAGCTATTCAAACAACGACTATAATAATGCATAGTTTACATCAGAGATTCATAAAGTGATGGCTGTAAAGACGAAAGACTCGGTTTACAAAAATTATTACGTTAAGACAACATACCTCCATCTTCGTCCACGATGCTTTTCCATATGTCGTCAAGTCTGTACTGTGGATCGTAGCAGCCACGACTATTTCAATAGTTGTCGTCAAGCCTGCGTGGATCGTAGCAGCCACGACTAATTCAATATAGTTTCGTTCGTTTTTTTTTTTGGGTCTGGAAATGGTGTACACTTTTTACATGAAAGCTTTTATAGTTCCACCTTCTTGGATTCCACTAAAATGGAAGTTGGAAAAGAACCCCCACCCCCCCCCCCCCCCCCCCCCCCCTCCCCTTCCCCGAGCGACTTTTTAAAAACCTAGTCGGTTCCGCGATGTAATAATAATTTGGAGCTTTTGGGATGGATAGGTCATGGTGGGGAAGGTCACCCTTTCAGGCTATTCTGCCAGGAAGGGCCTTCCGCCTCAGGTGCCACGCCGTAATAGTAATTTGGAGCTTTTGGATGGGAAGTTCATTGGGTGGAGGTCAACCTCCGAGGCCCTTCCCTAGTAGAATGGCCTTGGAGGGTGACCTTTTGCGATGTGAAAACTTTTTTTAATTTTTTTTTTGTCGAAATTTTTTTGCATGTACTTTCCGCAATTTTTTTACATGCACCTTCTGCATCTTAGAAGGTGCATGTAAAAAAAAATTTGAAATAAAAAAGGAGGCGCAAAATTACGTTATGTGAGGCACCTCCTTTTTTTCTTCATGAAAAAGGAAAAATTGATTTTGCATTGTGTGTTACCTCAAATCTTACATGAATCAATGGACCAGATCTAGGTTGGTGACGAACGTTATTTTAGATTTGATAAGTTGTGATTTTCAACCCTCAAAATATGAAGCCCCTCATGAATGGAGTCTAAAATTATGGAGCCCTATTTTTCGCCTCATAGATGGGATCAATGACTTAGTATTGAAGATAAATAGCCCTTTTGTGTGCCCCACATATTACTTATAGGTATTTGTGGACCCGTCTATTCTAGCTCTAAGCTTATAGTTATTTGTGGACCCATCTATTCTAGCTCTAAGCTTTTGGCATGTGGCATGTACTCATGGACCATGGGTGTTGGTGGGCACCATATACTCAAGCTCTAGGCCATTCTTGTGCCAAATGGCATGAAGTCATGGATAGTAAGTGCCTATGGGCTCACATTTGCAAGCTGCATAGTAGGCTTGTTCCTTAAGGCATTGCATAGCTTTTGTGCCTTGCAAAATCATGATAATCGTCATAGGAAAATATAGAAAAGATTTTTATGTAGATAACAGTTCTAGGGTTAAAATTGTAAAAACTAGCTTGCCACATGGCACCATCTTGGTTGACCAAGTGTCACCATTTCATGTACATAGTTAGGTAAGGATTAGAAGTCAAAGGATTTATTTTTAGATAAGTTTCCTTGGCATCCTTGAGCCCAAGCTAAGTTCCTAAAATTTAGAAGTTAATCTAGGAGTGATTGGTGAGGTTTGCCACCAAACCCATGAGTCACCAAACTCCACCTACCAAATGGATAAGCATGCTTGGATAAGGCATTGGAGGCAACGATTAGGTCTATAAGTAAAGTTATGAAGCCCTTATCCTTAAATTTGAGATGAATAATAGTTCTTCTTGTGAATTATTGTACAAACTTTTTGAGAGAAGCAAGTTTAGGTGACATTGTGTAGTCTTGGAATTCTAGGGCGAGTTGAGTGTTGAGTCCTTGCATGATCTATGATTAATATGTACTGATCTGAAGCTAATAAATTATGTTTTCTGTCCATATTTGTATCAGGTCCTCATAATGATTACTTTAGTGTGAATGATGCAATAAATGAAAAGATTTGGGTGTGCCAATGGATCAAATCAGCATCCATACTTCAAATTGGCCCATAAGCATTAATGAAGCAATTGCCAATCTAGAAAGTTTCTAGAATCAATTCTAGGTGCTAATCTTGACGTTTCTTGAGGAATGTGCAATCTTCAATGCGAACATTATTAGATCCTAAGAACATATTTTCTAACATGGTATCAAAAGCATTCACTCATTTTGATCACAAATAGTAAGTTTCAATTGTTGATGTTGAAGCTAGAATCAATCTCAATGGGATCTTAGGCCTCTATTCTTGTTTCTAATCATTATTCCAGTAGTTTTAGGTTCAAGAGGCTTCAACTTACTGTGTTTATGACTTAGAAACCATGAAGGAACCAGTTTGAGATGGTACCAAATTAGCATTAGGGCCCTTTTTGGACTCTATCTTCGACGATCAGGGTCCTCCAGGCTAGGCGCCTTTTGATGGCTTTGTGATTGGTTCGGAGCAGCTTCAAGGGACTCCACTCCGACACAATCACTCAGTCATGTGCAAGGGCCTGTGATGGGGCCCATGATGTCCTTGCTCATGGGCTCCGACCAGACACCCCAAGCAAATACCATTGGGGAGGCTTCTCAGCATGTCACCCCCACGTCATGCCCTAAAGTGAGAGCCACTCATCGAAAGAGAGCTCGCTTGAATTCTTGACGCCTACCACAGAACATCCCTAACCCGCAGCCACAAGCTCCCCAGGTGCCACCACCTCAGCCACCACCAGAGTAGGTCCTAGCCAGAAGAGGTAGGTCCTAGCCAGCCAGTCAGCAGCACGGAAGGTCCTTAGAAGGATGCAACCTCCGCAACCATGTCGTCGAAGAAAGAGCAATCTCCCCAACTAGTATAAGAAGATTCGAAAATACCAGAAATCCACCAAATTCCTCATTCCGAGAGACCCAATGGTTCGAACCATCAAGGAAATCATGGATGAATTCTATCTTGGGTTGAGGATTACAGGTGAGGCCGCTTCAAATATCCAAGAGGCGGCGGAGATGTATTTGACAAACATTTTGAAGACTCATATATGTGTGCTATTTATGGGAAGAGAGTTATTGTACTTCCCAAGGATCTTATGTAAGCAAGGCGGTTGAGGCACGAGAGGAATTAAAAAAGTTATACTCCAAATTTTGATATAATATATACAAAATCATTTTTATCATTATACTATATCATCATTTTGATTATTTTGTGAGTTCAATTTATGATGATCTCTAGTTCTCTATGAATGTTTTTGGTTCTGTGATATTGAATGAATGGTTATGTTTATGACACTGATTTTGCCCTATGAAAGTTAGCAAAACATGGAATTTTAATGAGTTACTGGTGTTGCAAGCAAGGGCACGATGGGGGGCATTTGATTGGGTCAAAGGCCCCTCCTCTGCGCCCTTGCATGATTTGCACACAAGGGCATAGAGAGGGGGACTGGGTTCTTTCTCTGAATTCAGTTCCCTCCTACACACCAAGTCTATTGAGAATAATTTACTCACATTATCTCATATGATCCTAGAACAACCTCTTACATCGTTAATTAAGTTTAGTGAGCGTAAGCATATCATTTAACTCATCGGTCAATATTGTTCCAGGTCAAAGGCCCCCCCTCCGTGCCCTTGCATGCAAAATGGCAAATTAATGCCCAATACCAATTATTAATTATTGAAAATTAGAAAATTAAAAGAAATTCATATCCTATCATAATGAATGAAATTTTGGAACGTGTGCAGTTAGAATTGAAATATTTTGTATAAAAACACATTTTGCATTAAATTTCATTTACATCAGCCAGTGCTTTCAATAGTGACTCTGATTAGTTTTTTGATCCTACTATTGGCTCCATTATCGCCGATTCTAACTTAGTAGCATCGATATGCTCCACATAGGGTCTAACCGCTGCCACCAGAAGTAATCTAGACTCAACTTGGGGCAGAAGTCGTTCAAGATAGCTCTCCTGCATACACAATAGGCCTTTGGTGCAGTCTATGAAAGTTGAGCATCTACGAGGTGCTTTGACAATGCTTTGCACTTGTTAGTGGGCCATGAGGACTATACTCGGTGCTGAAGCAAAAGATGTAGTTGTTTGGGACTTGTCCAATGTAGTGAGCAAGGGACACATCTAGCCTTTGCTCTGTTCGGCCCTCAAGAGACCCTCCGCCCCTCAATGCAAAATTGTCAATCACCAGCGCGTATTGCTTCACATTTTATAATAATGTTATAATTACAATGAACACATTAATAAATGGGAATAAGCATGGACGAGAATATTTCTTGACAAAGAACTTGCTTGAGATCCAGAATCCTCTTCCTCAATTGTTGCAAGGACAATTATGTGGCCTTTGTATGGCATCTCAATTGTGCCAATCAGTAATTTCCCAAATTATTTCTCCTCAACCACTGGTGGTTGCAGAGTTTTCAGTTCACACATAACTTTTGCTAGAGCTTGCTTGGTTTTATCTGTGCCGTCTCCAATCAGCTGTCGAAATGTATCCATTAACATGGTGCGATCAACAGTGTTACTAATCTCACTAATCCTGCCAACATCTCATCCTCTCGTAAGCCAAAGCCACTTCTGAATCAACTGATATGTTGTGGCATTTCAAACTTGGCCATCTTAACTACAATAGTATTCAGCAAATGTTAGTTTAGAATCTAGTACAAGACATGCCTTCAGTCAGCAAGCCAAATTCTCCATGCGAAAGCTATATTATCAGCAAGCATGCTAGAAGTCCCTTCAGTTCAGACTTAGTTCAGACTCAGTTCATACATCCGAGGGCTTGCTTGACCTTGTACACAACGACATTTGTGGCCCGATGCAGACTGCTTCCACAGGGGGAGCTCTCTATTTCCTAACCTTCATCGACACCTTCTCTCGAAGGACTGCAACCTACTATATGAAGAACAAATCCGAAGCATTCAAGTTCTTCAAGCGGTTCAAGGCATCTGCAAAAAACCAAACCCAGAGGAAGATCAAGACTCTACGCACAGATGGAGGGAGAGAGTACATCTCCACATAATTCAAGGACTTCTACAAGGCCAACATGATACTTCAACAATACACAACCAACTACTCACCTCAGTCCAATGGTATAGCTGAGCGGAAGAGCCGGACACTCATTGAAAGTGCGAAGAGCATGTTGGCCCATGCCTCTCTTCCAAAGAAGTTCTGGGCAGAAGCTGTTACTACAGCTGCCTACTTACAGAATCGATCCATCACCAAAGCCCTGAATGGCAAGACACCCTTATGAGGTGTGGATAGGATTGAAACCATCACTCAAACATATTCGAGTGTTTGGATGCATCACTTTCGCTCAAATCCCTAAGGATCTAAGAAGAAAGCTAGATGACAAGAGCAGAAAAATGATTTTCATCGGCTATTCCCAAAATCACAAGACATACAAGCTCTACAATCTAGATACCGAGAAGGCATTCACCAGTAGAGATGTCTTTTTCGTGGAAGACCAGTTCCTCGACCACAAAGAAAAAGCTACTGGTAATTCTAACTCATGGATTGAGCAACCAATCAATTCTGATCTAGAGATTCAACTGCAGAATCTCGACGCTGACTCAGAAGATGAGTCAGAACCTCAACGAGTCAACCCACATCAGAGAACCGAAGTTTAACCTAGGAGGTAAAACAGGTCCAGACAGCCTCCATCTAGATTTATGGATAATCTGGCCTGCTACTTTGTACAGGAACCGACCACGGTTTCTGAGGTGATGTCTACTCCTAATGTTGACAAGTGGAAATTAGCGATGGACATCGAATTCGATTCTCTTATGGAGAATCAAACATGGACACTCACTGAGCTGCCAAAGGATCGGAAACCAATTCCATGCAAATGGATATTCAAGGCAAAGTACGACGCTAAAGAAGGCTAAATCATTACAAGGCCAGGCTAGTCGCCAAAGGCATCTGCATCGTTCATTTGTGCAAACTGTATGAATTCTTCAACTTGAATATTTCTGATGCTAACTATTGCGTTTCCA
Organism: Diphasiastrum complanatum; assembly: GCA_029204225.1. Classification (NCBI taxonomy): domain Eukaryota; kingdom Viridiplantae; phylum Streptophyta; class Lycopodiopsida; order Lycopodiales; family Lycopodiaceae; genus Diphasiastrum; species Diphasiastrum complanatum. Next base: position 29,838,336 of record CM055105.1, on the reverse strand, counting down.
TGCCTACACGCCTACGCTCTGAGCAACCGAGCCTCCACTGTGCTCACGATGACATTATGTGCCATAGAACATCTGAAGATTTGTGAGCTTTGTGTGCTTGATCTGTCGGTAGACATACCTTCAAGTGCTACAAGTTGCCTTTTCGTCTTCCTTGTGTAACAAGTGTGCTGGTGCTAGCGTCAATGACATTGCATCTTTCGTTTGAAATCGTCACATGCATCCCAGCATCTGCTATTCTTGCAACTGAGAGCAAGTCTTGCTACAGTGTGGGCACAAATAGAGCATCATCTAATCGTCAGTTTGTGTTGTTTGTGTTGAACCATAGCGAACCAATGCCATTCACTTGATATCTTGATCCGTCTACAAGAACTATGTATCTGGATGGATCTGTATTCGAAAGTCAGACATTATTCAACTAGACGTAATGAAGTGAGAGGTTGCCCTTGAATCAAGGATGATCTCTTGTGTATCAGATGTCTGAGGTTGCACACATATCTATACATAGATAGGTTGTCAAATTTTCATTGTTCAACCTTTCTTCGCCCATCTTTGAGCTTTCTGGCTCTTCGATGTAGGATGAACTGTGGTGGTTCTCTCATTTGCCTTGAGGTTGTTTGTTTCTCAGATTCTAGTAACAGTCCATGTGGTTGCATGACCTTTCTTGGGGCAATGAATGCATTTGATCTTCGGGTTCAACCAGCATGATTTGATTGTGTGTCCTTTGCGTCTGCATCTCACGCATGTCTTTTTTTATTGTGTTGTTGTCTCGGCTTTTCTTTGTTCTTCCATTTGCCTTTGCTGGTTCTTTTTGTTTGCTGGTCTCGATCCTACTTTCGGTTTGACTCCCTCTTAGACTTGAATTATTTCTTCGGCTTCTCCTTGTTGCTGTAGAGGGCCTGAGCAAGGAGGTCACGGACTTCGGCTCCTTCTCAAATTTCGATGACTGCTTTTTTGAGAGTCAGCTCTGGATCTTTTGCTAGCAACATTCGGGTTGTCTGGAAGGATCTTGGTAAAGCTCGTAGCAAGTAGATGAGCTTCTTCTCAGTTGATACTACATTGTCTGTTCTAGCGTTGTGTAACAAAAGGAGCAGATCCTTCATCTTTCTGATAAAGGATGTGAGGTCTTTTCCATCCCATCATAGGTTTGTTGTCAGCTGATCTTCGAGAATGTTCACAAATTCTATCACTGAGAATTTGTGAAACGATTGGTTTACTTGTTTTATATCTCTGGTTACAAGATGTTTCTGCCCATTACCAGGCGGTTTGGCATTCTTAATGTGTTCTTCTTAATACACTACCAGATTAGATAGAAAGATTCGGCTTCTGTTGTAGATATTTAATCCAGCCTGTCAGTGGATTTCTCAGATCACTTTCACTCCATAAGCACTCACAAAAAATCAAGAACTATGCAAGCCTAGAACGTCCATCTAAAGTTATATAAGCATGCATTGCAGATGAACTCCATTCAATCCTTTCTTCTAGCTATTGTAAAACATTGGAGAGAGAAAGGGTTTAAGTAAAATAGAGATTACAAGAACGACTGATTAAGCACGTTCCAACTGTATTCAGATTGCCTTTAGCATCATTCGTAGAGGAGTATATCCCCCCTGGTACTTTTTGATTTCCTTTGTACTTGGAGTGTGAAGATCTACCACCTTTCGGTCTTGGAGTCTTCTTCGCCTTTGTGTATTCTTCGGCCTTCAGCTTCGCCATTGAGCCTCTTTGGGCCCACGGTGTCCTTCAGTCCACGAACATTTGACCTTCGTCTTCGGGTATCCTTCAGTCCTCGAAGCTTTGGTCTTTGCATTCGAGCAATTCCCTTGCGTCGACTGTGCAGACATGAGCTCGCAAAGCTTTGTGTCTTGAAAGCTCTTGTTTCTTTAGCATCTTCTAAGGATGTTGTTCGATCCTCTTCGATAAAGTTGGCCGGCAATCAGCTCATATGGTCTAGCTTTTAGAATCAACTTCTGTTGTTCCGCCTTCGGTAGCGACTTATCTAGTTGGCCTCACATATGATACTCAACTATGTCAGTGGCCCATTCTGGTACCTTATCAATGCAAAACTGTGAACTCGAAGGGAAGGCCTCTCCTAAGTACCTAAAGGCCAATAAAGTTATTGACTTATCATTCACATAAAGCTAGTCTTGAATCAACTTAAATGAAATCAAATTAGACTTGAAAACAATGGATCACATAAATTCATTCACAGAGCAGAAGCACTGAGGGGTCAAGATGGGGACCCCCCCCCCCCCCCAAAGAATATTTCTTTTCATTATGCAAAACCAATTGGCTTATGCCAATTGCATATACATTGGATTCCACAAAGGGACTCAAAATAGGAACATAAACTTAGTTCCTTTCACTGGTCTTAATTCCAAATCTAGCTTATCAGAAACATAGGATCTTCTTCATAAATCTTAATTCTTTCGACATGCAATCATGATGGATCATAGAATCTTCACATGCAATAGTCCGAACTGACATGCATGGACATTAGGCAGTGGAGGACATGACATGCAAGAGTCTCAACTGACATGCATGGTCATTAGGCAAAGAATGGCATGACACGCAAGAGTCTAAACTGACATGCATGGTCAAAGGATATGGTTTCTTATGACATGCAAATGGTACTAGACAACCATTCATACACCTGCATATCAGATTCATGAATATACCATGCTTTCAGAAGAGGATGAGAGAGAGAGAGAGAGAGAGAGAGAGAGAGAGAGAGAGAGAGAGAGAGAGAGAGAGAGAGAGAGAGAGAGAGAGAGAGAGAGAGAGAGAGAGAGAGAGAGAGAGAGAGAGAGAGAGAGAGAGAGAGAGAGAGAGAGAGAGAGAGAGAGAGAGAGAGAGAGAGAGAGAGAGAGAGAGAGAGAGAGAGAGAGAGAGAGAGAGAGTCTGTGTGTGTGTGTGTGTTTGTGTCTATGAGAGAAGGTGAAAGAGAGGGTTTGAGCTTCCAAATCCTCCCATCCAAAATTTAGCATTGAAAGCTTCTTGTTCCTGTTCTGGTCCTTCAGGCACTTTCATGAGTACCTGCACACACCTTCAAAGTAAGGTCAGTCCTTAAGCCCAAAAGGCTTCTTATTCTTGTTCTTTGTTCTTCAGACACTTTCATAAGTACCTGCACATACCCTCAAAGGAAAGTCAGTTTCCATACCATCAGATATGGCTCACAATGGGTTCTTAGTTCTACAGGTATCAATGTCTGTTACTCAAATCAATAAAGTAATAAATTCAAGCAATATCCAAAAAGAATATTTGATCATTGATAATTTCATATCATCCATGTCTATATGGAGTTTGAAGCTGGGAAGTTCTTTATTACTTTGGAAAATTTGTCTCTACAAATTACAAAAACAAGGCAGCATCAGGTAGCTCATCATCGAGATGGGTTGTAGTTTCCTTCCCGTTAATTCGCGTCACATGATCCGCCATCTATAGGAGCTTTGATACCACCACTGATAGGAAACACTTAGATTGTAAATTACTACTGACCCACACACTTGAATCATCGAGAAAAATAGCAAAAATACACTATAGCAACTAGTTTTACACTCAAACAATTACCTAGAAATCTCTCTAAGAAAAAAACACATTATACTTTGCCTCATCCTCAAAAAATGAAATATATAGAGTATATAGTTTCTCACGGGATAGTCCTATGTGTAAACGCTACTATTAACAAGACCAAATTACAACACTGGTCGTCACAACACATGACAAGTACATGGCCAACATAGAAATCACATGTGCACTATCCAAGCCAACAATGTGTTGGTGAATTTCAGTTCCTTCTTCCCCTCCAAGGACTCGACAAATATCAAACGCCTAGAGTTCATGGAAGAAGTGACCGACTATATGATTCAACAACGATGTGCGAGATGCAGTGCCTCCTAAACTCCATAGTGTCGAGGGACCGACACTACTTCATGTCAGAGGCCCTGTTGGGGGTATTCCTATGTAAATAAATAAAATAGTCAAAAAAGTAGAAATAAGTTGCGAGGGTCATGGCATCCTGCATGCGTAAGCCCATGGTCCATTGAGCACTTGTAAATACTTATTTTGGAATAAACTAGACTTTGGGCCATGTAATTACAAATAATATTAGAAGGCCAAAGTTTAAGTCAAAGGTCAAATGGTGGTAGGTGGGGTGTGTTTCTTCCTACACCATAGATTAGTTTGTGCTTCTTTTGAAGGGTGTGGATTTCAATCCCACCTTCTTGCAAGTAGCCAATAGGAACCAAGGGGCAAGGGCCACCCCAAAGATAAAAAGACACCATTTGTAACCATTTTACATGCTAATAGAGAGGAGAAGACTCTACTATTTTGTGAGCTCAAACATCCTCAAGTGCTAATCCATCTTGCTTATGCTTATTGTTGTGTTTGCTATTTGTTTCTAGTTTCCATTATTCTTGTTTTTGCTAGTTGTGGCTTCTCCATAAGCATGACATTGAGCATTTGAACTAAAACTCCATCTCAACTCTCTTTCTCTCTCTCTTTTCACCCTCAATCATGAAGAATGCTTGTGTATAGAGTTAGTTTTGCTAGATTTAAGGTTGGATAGTGTTAAAGTAGAGCTAGTAAGCATCTAAACTAGCAACTAAGCATAGTTAGGAATCTATCTTGTGTTCTAACCCTTCTTGACAGTTGTTCGGTGATTGGACTATTGAGAGCTAGCGAAGGAGGTGTGGAAGGGTAGTGGAGACCCAAAATAGTCTCTAAAGGCTTTGCATCCCATCACAAACCTTGAAAACCATCAAAAAATGTTCAAATCTATTTTTGGAGGGAAAAGTGGCCAAAAACCACTCAAGACCTTATTTCTCATAAATCACTGAAAACTAACCTTTGCATGATTGGCAACAGTTCCAAGGATACAGTCTCAGACTTGCATAGAAACATGTGAAGGTTACTTCCCAATAGATATGGAAAACACTCAAAAAAGCCCATAAAAATTCAAAAATCCCTTGTAAAAATAAAAAAAAAATCAAAACTGAAAACTAACCTGTGCAGAGGCTACTGAACACAGTAAATTTTGTGAGAGTTAGTTTGATGTTTGAACCCCTCTGCGAAGGTTTCCAAGTTCAAAAAGACGGGAACAATAAAACGAACCCCCGCAGACATCAAAATTTTTGGTTCCAGTATGAAGTAACCTTCGTAGAGCATTATGAAGTTCCATCTCATTGAGACAAGGACACAGAAAATCCTGTGAGAGTTAGTTTGATTCTGAAAAGTGGATTTAAGTATTTAAAAATCACTAAAATCATCAAATCTTGAAAACCCTTCCAGAAGTAACCTTTGCAGACCATCCCATTGTCTTTAGAATGTCATTTTCCATCAATGATGAAAGCTGCGAGAGTTAGTTTTAAGTATTGATTGATTTGTAGGCAATAGAGTGATTTTGAACCGTTGTAGACATCAATGTCTCTCAAATATGTAAGAAATAACCCTCTCCCCTTTGAACAGAGCCATGTCCATATCAAATCCAGCTACTGACGAGCTTGCGAGAGTTAGTTCCCAATAGATATGAAGAAAACAGAGTTTTTGATTGTAAAACTACAAAAAGAACTCTTGCACATCCAACCCTCACATGAGTAACCTTCACAGATAGGATCAATTGTCAGATCTGCACTAGATCCAACTATTGTGAAAATCTCAGACCAATCAAAGCTAGGATCAAGAAGTTATAAAGAAAAAACCACCGTAAGAGGTCTAAAATCACACTTTCGGCCAACAAAACTGATCAAATCTTCAAAGATTCAGATAGATTTCTATGGATCTAGCTATCCTAGACTTCCCGTTGAATAAATATGAGATCAGGATGATCAGTAGCAAGAAGAATTGCAAATCAAGCTCCAAACCTCCCTAGAGTTGCAGCCTTGCAAATCGAGACAAAAGCAGATGTAGCAACAATGGATCTAATGGACCAACCTGTATCTGCTGCACCCTTGCAAGCAGTTCAGAGGGCACCATGTCTTGAAATTCCCAAATATGATGGATCATCAGATCCGATCAGGTTCCCCCAAATCTACAAGCAATCGCACAAGGTCTATGGCGAGCGGACACCGACGAAGAAATTGATGTTATTTTCCATGTCACTCATTATTGCAGTGCAAAACTGATTCTTCAATCTTTCAAACGAGGAGAACTCTACTTGGAAAGGGGTTAAAGCGGGCCTCATCACGCGCTTTTTGTGTGTATTGGACAAGGTAATTTCATTGACAAGTTTCAAATATGTGATTTTCTAACCATACAGCCTCCTACATTATGGTTGTATGAATTGAGAAATGCTTCTCTGGCAGTTATGTCACTGCTAGACTGGGGTAAAGTTTGGCTAGTATTATGAACTAGTTCGGAATTTGGCTGAAAAAAACTATCATTATATCTTGAGTGTTTATCTCGATTGTAGAATGCTATTGAAAAATGTTAAGACATATTTGATGGCATCATCTTTGAGAAAATATGGTTGTCTTTTGACGATGATGACATGATACTATACGAATTTGATTGACTTTAAGATTCATACGTGTGGTATTGTGGCGATTATGTTCAGTTTTGTTTAGATTTGTTAGGTACAAACACACACACACACCACTCTTGTGTTGGAGAGGATTCCTCTTGAATATCCACCCATACTTGGCTAGATTTGCCTAGTAACATTTCGCCGTCAATATTGGTTTGTCAATGTGTCAAATTTCCACATGACATTACTATCCTACACTGGTATGCATTTTATCTTTTGTTGTCTTGTCCCTTACTACATGAGGCATTATAACCGGTATTGGACAAATTAAGCTCATTGACAAGTGTCAATTATTTGGTTTTATAGCCATACGGCTTGCTTACATTATGATATAAGAATTTTCCTTCTCATGCAGTTACATTACTTCCTAGACTGGTGTAAAATTTGGCATGTATTGCGGACTAGTTCGAAAGTAGGCTTGGATAAACTATTTTCATATCTTGATTGAATCTCAATTCTAGCATGTTGTTGATGTTGTTTATAAATCTTAAGATATACTTGACATTATGGTCTTGAGAAAATGTAAGTATATGTTGAAATTCCTGAATGGGAATACTTCTCATCGAAAAAATCTTCCATAGGGAGACTTATATTTGAAACTTATTCCCTGGGATGATTGTCTTCACTTGGTTCTTATTTCAGCATCCTATGGGGTTTTAGGTGTGCAGCAGGTATGACCACACTAGGTATACATGTTGCATCACCTAGCGTGCTTATCTTGTTCTGTGGGATAATTGGCAGAATAACACACACACATCCGATTAAGAAATGCTCTTAATGATTTACTTGCTTGTTTCGGTCACTATGATCACAATGAGCGAATTGTCTTGAGTTCTTTTGATCATACTTCATACAACACTCTAAATGTTAACAATGAAAAAATTTGTGTGAACAGTCTTCTAATCCCCTCAATATGGTTGTTGCTACTAACGGGTACGAAGAGTTGAAGTGCCATAAAATGATCATGAACTTACTACTCGTTGATGCTTAGCTTTCATTAACAAGGTCTCCTTTGAAGTACACTGCTTTTTGTTTAAACCTTTGGTTACACTTTGACTATTTTTGATATAAATGGTATGATGGGTTTAGTTATATGACTTAAATTGGACCTATCTGTTAAAGTCTATATATACTTATGCTCTGACAATTTGAAATTGACAGTGCAATAAACATTTTTCTAATAGAAAAAAAGGGATGGTGTTCCGATAAGCATTTTGAAAAGAGTAATGGCAGATAGTTTTGAACTCTACTATAAAACTAGTCTGGATGTAACTGTGTACTTTAGTCGTGCTTTTGTAGTTGTTGACTTCAAGCGATGATTATACATTGTTAACCTTATAATTTTGTAACTTTGAGTAAATTTGAAACAATGTCTGACTTTTTACTCATGATATGGACAAAATTAGAGTCACCTAACTTGGCAATGACTACTTGTTGTGACATGGATAACAACTGAGAGTATGTGTAGACACCTATAGTTCCCACAATAATGTTCTGGTTCTAACACAGTTGTTGTTGTGGATGGATGCAGGTGAGCATATTCTCCTCAACTCGAAGCTTTTGCTGGTTGTTAGGTTTGGTCAATATGATATGTTTGATTGTGATGACTCTATACGAATTTGATTTACTTTAATATTCGTATGTTTGGTATTGTGGTGATAATGTGCAGTTTTGTTTAGATTTGTTAGGTTCAAACAAACACGCACACGCACACGCGCACGCGCACACGCACACGCACACGCACGCACGCACACACGCACACGCACACACACACACACACACACACACACACACACACACACACACACACACACACACACACACACACACACACACACACACACACACACACACACACACACACACACACACACAACAACAACAACAACAACAACAACAACAACAACAACAACATAGATTTTTTTACAATAGGTGCCTTAATAGTCATGACCACATAAAAATTTACATATCATAGTTTCCTTTAAGTTTTTTGGATAATTGTACAATTATATTAGTCAAGCAAAGCCAACCACTTATATGCACAAATCTCACAATTTCTGAACATCTTCTAGACTTCCACCAATGTTTTTATACGTGAAATTAAATTCTAACGTTTCAGAGAAATATGATTAGCTCACACACTAAAGTGGGTGAGAATCCTATAAATTGCAAAAATAAATAGAAAATTTAGTCCAATTATGTTTTATGTGGACAATGAGTGTCAGAGTTATATGCTTGATGTGCACAATGAGTGTCAAAATAATATGTTGTTGTTTTCATATGGTACTTTGTAAAAGAGCAAGCGGACTTACTTTTAAGAGAATTTATGCACCATTAATTGCTATTACCAAAATATATACTATCTTATAATCATGGAAAAAAAGACAAAGAAAAAGCTTGGTGATAGTTGATTGTCAAGTTTACTGAACATTACCACTCACATACCCTATGTTGGAGAGTAGATCCACTCACTAGTTTTCATAAAAACGATGCTAGTAAAATATTTTATATTCTAGATTCTGGAATTTGGACTTGAATATGCGTACTTGCAATTTGGTTAGTTTTTTTCTACATGACACCATTGATAGTTAGTGCTGTTACCTTATTCTAGACGATAGTGTTGGTAGCTAGTCATCCATAGACATTGCATGGTGTTTCATGCTTTTAAAGGGTAACTCATGATGTAATGTCAAGTGCTAAGAATATGGAAATTTCCATTCAAGAAAGTGTCAAAATCAATGTTTTCAATGTTAAACAAAATATCTTTTTTTATACACCTTTTGGGCTTGAGAGAAAAACACAGAAAGAACTATGGTACAAAAATAAAGTGATGATATAACATAGAACACCTTAAAACATGCATAATAAATCCTTTTAATAGTTAAGAACCAATGTAATTTGACTTGGTAGAAATTGCTAATATGATCGGAGGTGTGGAAGATATACATTTTATCAATGCAAAGGGGACTCATATCCAAGTAAACCCTTTGCATTTGTATGTACTACATCTTCCATATAGCCATGATTAACTAAAAGGATGTTCTTGAAAACATGAAGCTCTCATAATTTACTTTATCATATTACATGTATGCCTAATGCATAAGCAAGCTAATGTGCTTTCAAGACATCATACCCTAGAGTTGTAAAAGATGATAATTTTAAGTGATAACTTGTTCTTTTATTATTGATACATAGCACTTTATTGAGATGTAAGGCTTCACTCGCTTGTCAAGTATGTCAATCATTTCGCCATGGAAAAATGTGTTAAGCTAAGGTAATGGTATGTGCTTCAATTCTGCAAATTGAAAACATTGTAGAGTCATTGAGTTTTGCATATCTTTGTAGAGACCATGTAGTTTTGTCATATCCTATTTTTGGTTCCTATATCTAGTTGTAGTTGAGCACTTGGTGGGTCCTCCCAAGCACTTTAAATTTCAATGAAAAAAGAGTCACATATCTCAGACAAAAAGTTTCAAACCATAGTAAATAAGGGCGACTCCATTTACTTGCACATGAGTGAAGCAGCCTCATTTTCATTTTTCATATTTAGGTCAATAATTTATGCTAATCGTAATGTTTGATATTAGATCAATGAAGAAAGTATTATGATATATGACCATGTGTCAGCATTACAACAATATATTATGTGGTTGTTCTTTACAATTGCAAATTGCCATATGCTCTTAATGGAGATACAAACTCAACTACTTCTCATGATGAGAATCATTTAATTTTGATGCATGGGTGCTTCCAAAAGTGAGTGATTGAATTCATTGATTATATGAATCTTTAAGGCTATATGAGTATTTTGTTGCACCAACCTATTTAAGACAAACTTAGAACATAAGCAATTAGCTTCTCAAAATCTTTCACATTAAATCTACTATTTAAAAGTGAAGGTCGATAAATATAGATTAACAAAGATATAATGCTAGGTAGGCAACATGAACAAGGATTGTTAAAATTTTATGGAGCTATTGTTTTACTAAAGAAAAACCATTCAAATTTATTCTACACATGTTTGTTTGAAACAAGAATGTCCTCCAAATGAGTGATGCTACTTTGAACTCTAGAGTCTAGATGAAGCATTGAAAATAGTCAAAGCTAGTTTCTTTTGTGAAATTAATGGCCAAATTTAGTGATGTCATGTAAGTCTCTCTAGTCTCAAGAAATCAATTAGAATCATGTAAACTACTAATCATGATCTTTTGTAGTTATATTGCATGCTTTGACAACATATTGTGCATCTTAGTTTATTTTAAGAGGTTAGGCCAAAGTGAATATTTTCTCATTTTCCTACTTAATCTTAAAGATAACATTTCTTCTTCTAGTTCTTTCTTTTCTATATTCTCCCCTTCCCTCTTTTTCATCCATATAAAAGACATTAAAAAAATGCATTATACATAATGTATTGTTATGATATTGCATCACCCACATAATTTTCTACCATGTGCATTGGCTTTCATAATTCCATGAACAAGTCATCCACTAGAAATGTAAGGATTAATAGTGTCTTAAAACTCTAAAAAGAATATGTACATTGTGCTTTGAGAGCCATCCTTGCACTTGCTTGTAAAAAGTGTAAGGTTTGTGCGTACTATTATAGATAAATGTCGTGATTATATTCATATGAATTGTTTGCTACTTGTAATCCTTGGTTCCTTGGTTAATTGTAAACTTTTTGACGTGGTATTAACTCCCACCTACATTCTTAGTGCACATGTATAAAATGGAACATACTCTACTTTTCTAAAGTATAAATATATGTTGTAATATCTAGACATGCCAACTATGGGTATCAATCAAGTTAATCCACTTCCAACTTTTTGGCCTTACCCTTGAACGATGGGGCTGTAAATCTTTGTTAGGTCTCCAAATATTCATGGACCTTGTGTGGATAAGTAGGTGATTTTAGAAGTTTTCTAATATTATATGGATGTGGAGAAGCCATCCCAATATCAATTTTGTTCTCACCCACATGGATATCAAAAAGAAAAAAGTAGATAACTTGAAAAGGACATGCTCTATTTCAACCATGAAAGAAAACATCTACCATCCACTTTGACAATTCAAACAAAACTTTGTTGTCACTTCAACCTTGAATGACTTAACAACTAATACTATTTATCACACACGCACACATGTATGTATGTATATTGTTCGTACTTGACAATTTCAATATCACCACATTTTGCAAATACAACACCATTCACATAAGGTAATAAGATAGTGATATAAACTCCATCCACTTTGAGGTAGAGGAGATGACCATACTTACATATCCAAAACCTGAGATTGAGCAAATATAATATACCATTTTCACTCATTACAAACTTGAGAGTGAACAAATACATGTTGAGCAAGTGCGATTTTAGATTGCATTTCATCAATAGATGGAAGATGAATGTTATTACTATAATAATAATCCATCATTAATGACTTATGAAGACTTGTGGACTATGAAGTCACCGTTTGAAATTTATTTAGAATGGTATTTTACAAGCTGGTAAAAATCTCTTCTCCACGAAATTAGCGATTATGAGTTCTTGAAGAATGAAGTGGTTGCGAATTAAAAGTGTAACAAATTGAAATGAAGTAATAGTTATGTTCAAGTTGCCACCACGAACATTTTTGCTTTTTACAACATTCAAATCCGAACTAAAACGGAGAAATTATGGAGCTTCAAAGATGAGAAGAAAATTATATTTTAAAATATGGACCTAGGAAAAGAGGGTCTTGAAAACAAATTGAAAAAGTAATAATTACAAAACTTCGATAACTTCTCAATGTCTGCCTCACCGTTCTAATCACTTTTTGTTTTTACTACGCTAGAATCCGAACTCTAACAAGGAAGTTACGTAAGTTTAAAAAATAATGAGAAAAAAATGAATTATATACAACTTAGAAGGGGGGCTTTAATTTTTTTTTTTTTTACAAATTCCATTTTAAAAATATTTGGAATCCTTAAGACATTTGTCTGCTCGTGAATTTTTTTTAAAAAAATCGTAAAATATTTTTAAATTTAACGATATTATTTGATGGCTACTTCTCTATGAAATGATGCCCCTAAAAAAATTTACATAATATTTCACACATTAAAAAAAAATCATTTATTTCCTGAGCCTAGGAGGATGCAATTCGCGCCTCTGCTGCACGACTGCGGACACCAAAGAGAGAGGTGAGAAGGGGGGGCGGGGGTGAGCGCACAGAGAGGGAGAACGCGTGGACGGGTCCGCGAGAGAGAGAGAGAGAGAGAGAGAGAGAGAGAGTCGTATGTGACGGGGTAGGCGCGCGAGGTAGAGAGAGCTTAGGGTATAGGAGGGGGGCCTAGGTTAGGAGGATGTAGGGAGAGAGTTAGGTTAAGCTAGAAATTTCAGTTTTTTTTTTTTGAATTTAGCCTAAAATATTAGGGTTTCAATTTTTGGCCATAATATCTCTCTGTATTTTTGCACTCCTCATTATCCTAAACCTAACGGGCGAACATAGGGTTAGGGTTGTTTTTTTAGGTTAAAATCTGGCAAACCTTCAAAATGAGAGGTTGAAATTATTTTTCAAAAGAAATGAAACTTCAAAAGTGAAAAATGAAGTGCTTCGCTCTCACTTGAAAAAAATCCACAAGAAAATTTTCGAAATTCTGGCTAGTCTGACCCATCTCCACTAATTTGATCATAACTTCATCAATATTGATCCAAATCACACAAACTCCGTACCTTTGAAAAGCTAATAACAAGCTCTATCGGGTTGTAGGATCAATGATTGAACGTTATTTGTTTGGTTAAATTAACAATAGAACAGGCCTAAAAAATTTTAAGAAAGAAAAATAGTAAAACTAGAGGCAGATAACAAGCTTTTTCATAACTCTTTGGATACTAATCCAAATGACCTGCCATATGGATCAGATCAAAGTTGAGACAATGATCTAGAATCTTATGTAAAGAAACTTGAAATAGAATCTCAGATTAAATCTTCATTCAAACAAAGTGAAAGAAAAATTCTAATCACCTATTTGGACAGCTTTTGGGAAAATTGCAATAACTTTTGCATCTCTTACTCAAATTGCTTGAAAATTGGTGCAAATGAAAGCTTAAACAAACTCTACAGAGCTATGGAATCAAATTAGAAATGAAAATTGAAAGTGAATGTCGAAAATTGATCTAAATAGACCTGAAAAATTCAAAGTTAGAAATTAGCAAAAAGAAAGTTACAAATGCAATAAACTTATCAAATCTAATGAAATTTACATAGAATTATCATGAATTTAGGATCTATGCTCTGATATCAAGAAATATCATGTGCCAAATCCCAAACTAATTGCAATAACAATGAGAGTAAAGCTAATAGCAAGAAGAGAAGAATACAATCATGAGAGCATGTCAATAGAAAGCTAGAAACAATGAGATCTCAATGGAATCAAGTTAGTAATGGAAAGAAGAGTACAAGCTAATTCACACGAGACCTAGCAAAGGAGATCCCCATAGCTCACATTCACAAGGACGAAGCAATAAGCTCTCATGTGCAAATGAGCCAAAAGATTCACAAATTGATGTCTCTTGCCTAGTTATAGACAATGCTCTTACTTAACTAAACATAACTATCTTGAGGAATAGTTAGCCCTTGTTGAGTATTATTTAAACTAGATTGGGCCCTTGTTGGCCTACTATCCTTACTGATTACTTTTGAGGGCCTAAAGAGGAAACTGCCTTGTTATTAAGGCTAATAGCTCCTTTTAGGCCTACAAAGCTTACAATGGATATTATATTGGCTTGAAAAGCACTAATGTACTAAAAGTACATGACAAATCCTAGATTGAGAGAGTAGCAACACATTTAATTTCATTTATCTATCATTACTATAAAACTCCTCAAAAAGAACATGTCATCCATGGGTTCATTTCTCTTAGATCATGGTGAGAGGTTAACATCTTCCAATTATGCTATCTAGAAGATAAGAATGGAATCATTATTGGTTCTTCAAAATGTAATGGAAATCGTGTTAGGAATTGAAGTTGAACCTGCTGAAGCTCCTAATGAAGCTCAAAACTTCAAGAAGAGATCCATAATTGCTTTGAAGTGTTAAGAGAGATTAGTTCTTGCACCTAAGCCAAGGAGGCTTGCGAGGTTTGCGGATCCCAAGACAACCCTAACCCTAGTTAATATGTGAGAGGGATTTGGCACCATGCGTGTGTAAGTCCAACTCGATGATCACATAGTTATTTGATTAGTTACAAGTCAATAAAAGGACTTTAGGCTTTTTTGCGAGACTTTTAATGTCGCAGGCCCTAACTGTCAAGTTAGTAAATAAAGTTGGGTTTCCCTCCAATTTGGATGGTTTCCACTCTTTTTTAAATTTGAATAATTGGGGAGGCATAAATGGACCAATAGGATTCAGAGGCCAGGGTCCTCCTCTCTACTATAAAAAGAGATCCTACACATGCTGATTTCTTCATTTCAATAAAGCAGATTGGTTCTCTTGTGAAATGGATTGATGAATGTCCTTGCTCTCTATCACTTTTCCTCCATATCTCATGCTTTATTTGGATTTCCGCGCATCAATGATGGGAGACTCCTGGGAATCTTGCTTCACATCCTAGACAACTTCAAAATGGATTGCCGGAGCCCATCGTTGTTTTTTGCAGCATAATTTGGATTTTAACACTGCCCGAATCGACTTTATGGAGAAGGTGCGGTATCATTTAATAAAGATTCATCGCGAAGCCAATGAAAGTCCACAATAACTACATCTTGCTGGTGTTGTAGGACCGCCACCAGTTTTGGTGGGGGATACTGTTAGAGGCTTTGCGGATCCCAAGGCAACCCTAACCCTGGTTAATAAGTGAGAGGGATTTGGCACCATGCATGTGTAAGTCCAACCCGATGATTACATACTTATTTGATTAGTTACAAGTCAATAAAAGGACTTTAGGCTTTTTTGCGGGACTTTTAATGTCGCAGGGCCTAAATGTCAAGTTGGTGAATAAAGTTGGGTTTCCCTCCAATTCGGATGGTTCCCACTCTTTTTTAAATTTGAATAATTAGGGAGGCAGAAATGGACCAATAGGATTCAGAGGCCAGGGTCCTCCTCTCTACTATAAAAAAGGACCAATTCGAGTTCTTACACATGCTCATTTCTTCATTTCAATAAAGCAGATTGGTTCTCTTGTGAAATGGATTGACGAATGTCCTTGCTCTCTATCACTTTTCCTCCATCTCTCATGATTTATTTGGATTTTGCTAATTTTTGGATCTAATTGTTATTGGGATTGCATGTTATTATACTTTTTATGAGGGAGAAAGGGAGAGAGAGAAAGAGTAAGCCATCTTGTTGTGGATCTAGCGTTAGTGGATGTAGTGTTAATGCTTAGGGTTAATGGATGTTAGAGTTAGATGTGGATCTTCCATTCATGCTCAAATCTGAACTATACTATCGCTCTCATGGGAACGAATCTATGCGTGACAACTAACTTCATATCTTTGATGCTAGATTTATTAGATCTTGGATTGAGGTTAGGGAAGGAGAGAAACCCACTACAAAAGAAGATGATCTATCTCATCCTTCTATCTCCAAATACAAGAAGAAACAAGAGAATCAAGCCAACATTACCGAAGAAGACTTACATGCAAGTGAAGGAGAAGAGACACTCATGGTGTCAAGTGTTCTTCTACACCCTTCAATGATGTATCTTGGTCTATTGATAGTGGTGCAACATCACACATGAGTTACACCAAGAGTTCTTTTGTATCTATTGAACCTTTTCAAGAACTCAAGAAATCAAGGTACACAACTATTGGTCATGCATGTTCTATTGAAGGAGTTGGAATTAAAAAGTCTTGCATATTCTATGAGTTTATCACTTTTCGATGTACTCTTTGTTCCTAAACTCACAAAGAATGTGATTAGTGTCTGAAAGTTTCTTGATGATGGTTTTGATGTGGAATTCAATGTCAATAATTGTATCATTAAGAAAACTGATGAGATCCTTGCATGTGGATCAAAGTATGGTGGCATTTTCAAGTTAGATTTACAAGAAAGTGCAAGTTCTTGTAATTTTGATTTGATGACTAGTATTTCCAAGAAGGAAGTATGACATAGGAGATTGCGTGATACCAATTTCAAATCCATGTCTTTTATGGTCAAGGAGATCAAGCCAAAAGTGGCTTGTTTTATAGCAAAATCACATATGGAACCATATATGATGTCTTTTATCAAGACTTTACATGCATTGGAGTTGGAACACTCGGATGTTCACCTTTCTTCATCAACAAGCAAGGAAGATACTTGCTTTTCTACTCTTATTGATAATTTCACAAGTGTTTCTTCAAGTTTTATGGTGCATGATTTTTTCCCATTATGAAAAGCTTTGTGGAGTTATGGAGCTATTGGAATTAATACACCATATAGTTAATTAATTGTTGCCTACCTTAGTGTACTTGAAGGTTATTGCTTTGCACGTGTTCTCTTGGAAGCAAGAATGGAAGGAGATCCAAGCTTATGGATCATGGTTGGATGCTTATCCACCAAGGAGGGCTATAAAGCCTTTATATTCTCTATCTCAAAGGTGTTTGAGAATGGAGAGTTTATTGTACATGAAGATCTATTTTCAACCTTGGAAAGGGTAGAGATCATTGTATCTCAACATGCTTCACAAGTTATTTCTATTGAGAATGGTCAACTTATGATGTACAATCTTGCTTAATTGAGATTTGTTCATCTCAAAGTTTAAGTAAGGATATTCTAGTTTTGAATTGTGCCTTCTGTTTTGAAATAAATCTTGTCATTGATGACTTAATTATGGTTCCAAATCATCTAGAAAGCAAGATATTGTATCATCAAAAGTTTGCTCTTGGATAATGTAAGAGCAAGAAAAAGAACAAGCTCAAACATATTGTGAAACATGTTTTTTCATGTAATGAGGCATATTGTAAACTTCTTTTGAGGTTGAGTGAAACATCCAATGAGGACACTTATACCCATAAGAAAGTATTAAGCCTCAATTTGATCAAGATAGGATTTGATTTTAAGATTAGATCATTTATGGATAAAGTTCATAATGTATGGACTAGTCAAACTAGTATGCTTAGTCTTGCTAAATCAATACTTTTGCTCAAGCTATGATCTTGGTGATCATTGTGAGGCATGGAAACCTCGGATTTCTACTTTTATGGTGCAAACATCTTCATGCAAATGGACTTTTCAAATCCAAGATCAACATCAAGCATGGATAAGACATATTGAAATAGTGGCAATTTGGTGGAATCTAAAAGAGATCTCCATCAAAGAGATCTTATCATGGTTATGGTAAGGATGCTGCTATGATGGATTCTTTGGATGATTTTCAATGCAAATGCAAAACAAAGAATCCACACAAAAAGTTACTTCATCAACATTGGACCAACCTTGGAGTATTTTCAAGGTCAAATGTTCAAATCAAGTTGATAGCTTTTTAGGAGGAGTGTGAAGATTAAAAAGCCATCCAACTTGACTTTTGGGGTTGATGAAGATTTTCATCTTGCATGTAGTGTTACAAGTTGTAAATGTCAAATATAGCCTTGTAGAAACTCGAGCTACATCTCATGGAATATGGTCTAGTTGTCATGTATGACATGCATATAGATTTAGATAGTGAAATGGCCAATATTGGGCTAGTAGAAACTCGAGGAGGGACTTTTTCTCATGTGATTAATTTTGAATGTACTTTCCCACGCGTGTGGAATGAAGTTACTTTTGGTTATTTGCATTATGGATTGTGTTAAAGCCTTGGATTCTAGTGTTAGATTGTGAATTTCACTATGATTGTCATCCAGGTGTTATCACAAAGCTTAGGGAAGGTCATTGTCACCTTTGTGGTTTCCCCATCATGAAGGCAAGACTATGTGTTCACGTGGATGGAGAAAGTTTGCCAAAAATTCAATCTTAAATAAAGTCTTAAATTTTTTGATGTCTACACTAGTAAATGACAAATCTTTTCAAATTTTGTGTTTGTGCGTGCATGCGTGTGAGTGTCCTTATGATTGCATGTATGTGATTATTTAAATGCATGCATGGTAAAAGCTACTTATGTACGCATCTGACGATATGAGATGTGTGTGAGAGAGAGAGAGAGAGAGAGAGAGAGAGAGAGAGAGAGAGAGAGAGAGAGAGAGAGAGAGAGAGAGAGAGAGAGAGAGAGAGAGAGAGAGAGAGAGAGAGAGAGAGAGAGAGAGAGAGAGAGAGAGAGAGAGAGAGAGAGAAGGTGAGTTAGAAGGTGCATGGCAGTAAGTCTCGATGTGTTATTTCCTTCTATGTCACTCTTTGGAGAGAGAGAGAGAGAGAGAGAGAGAGAGAGAGAGAGAGAGAGAGAGAGAGAGAGAGAGAGAGAGAGAGAGAGAGAGAGAGAGAGAGAGAGAGAGAGAGAGAGAGAGAGAGAGAGAGAGAGAGAGAGAGAGAGAGAGAGAGAGAGAGAGAGAGCTTGTTATTCAAAAGCAGTAGGCATGGTAGAGTGCTCAACTCTTGTAGATGAATTAAGATCCATGGCAATTTGTCTTACTCCATGACTTTGATATATAAGCTTGGGGTTTAGATGTTGTTATTTTAAAAATTTGGCAAAGTAATCACTTATAAGTCTAGCTCACAACTCTCAGGTTTTTCAACAAAGCTAATATTTGACAAAATAAGCACTTGTAAGGAGCGAAATATTACATTCATTTTATGCATTGGCCTTGTTCCTTTGATCCGAATAAACTTTTTGGTGTAATTTTCATGAGTATTTTTAAAACCATAGAGTATGGATAATTAGTATTATAAAGTTTTAAGTAGAAAGTAGAAATATAATTGATTTTTAAATATTTTTAGGTAATTTCAATGAATATGACTATCTGCAATGATTACTATATTAACTGATGATAATAGTCATCATTTGACATTTATTAGTTATTATTTTATTGATTTTTTTGCAAGCAAAAAATGTCTCACAAACTGAAACATGGATAGCCTGAATATTGAGATGTGAATATTCTCAAATGATCATGAGTACTATAATACTGATAGTGAATGCTTTGAATCTTGATATTGATCGTAAATAATTTGATTTTAAATCATGAATATTATGAAAATTCTCTGAAATCTAAACATGAATCATCTAAAGCTATGAATATGATTTACTTTGAATGTCAATCGTAAACACTTTGAATTTGGATTATGCATAGTATGAATGCTGATTTTGAACAATTGGAATGTCATTGAATGGTGAATGCTTTGGGTATTGAGTCGTGAATACTTGTGAATCACGGCTGAGATAATCATAAATATTGCAGATCAACCCGTTGATACTTGAAATCATCACATCATGAACAATTTGATGAAATTGTGAAATTGAACTTCTACAACTTTGCAACCGATGATCATTGACTTTGGAACATTGTGAATGACAAAACATTTTATGATATCTAACGGTCTATATGTTAGTTGGTGTTTTGATTTAGCACTTTAGAACACCAAAATGCTCCCTAAAATAAGTATAACAAGGACTTTGCATTCTGTCTTACTAGAGTTGTAGCAAAGTGGGACAAGTCCTTTTAAGAAAAACTTTGAGCATCTAAAAGTCACAATATACAAAGTTTTATGGGTGCCACTCAAAATTTTGGTTTCTATAAATGAGTTGCACGTAGATTCAACTAGTCAAAGCTCAAAAGTCCTTTTACTCTAAAGAATTTTCCTTAAATTAGATGATTTTTAGGTATAAATTGGCATCAAATCTTTTTTGTCATTCAACATCTCAAAAGGTAGATGATATTTTGTATTTGGCCAAGAATAACGATTGACCATAATGCAGAGCATGTAGTTGGGCAATCACTAAAATTTTCATCTTAGAGTTGGAAGTCAAATTGTTATGTTATTTTAAGAAAAGAACCTCTAAAGTGCCACAAATAATTGAGAAAGTTATCAACTATACTAAGCTGTAACGTCCTTAAAAAATGTCATCTACAACCAATTGCAAAAATTGTATTATGATGCAAACATTGAACATTTCTTGCACTCTTCTAAAACATATGAAAAGAATCTAATTATAAACCATATTTTAACAACAAAATTATAATAATGCATTATTTGGGCTTTAAACTTGTTTTTATGCATTGAATTCCATTTTCTTGAACATAATTTAATAAAAGCTTGAAAAAACCAAATAGTGATTACATTGAGTGAGAAAACTTGGTGAAAAAATCATCAAAATATATTCACTAGAGTCATAATTTTGTTTATGTTTTCAATCCACGATTTAGTTTTATGGTTTTAAGAGATCGATTTTCATTTACATAAATTGAATTACCATTACCATGATGACATTTTTGAAAGATTCTTGTGTCCATATCTTAAAATGCGAATTGTTAATTTTTGTCTATTTTTGTAGTTAAGGGTTGATAATGTTTCAAAGAGAATATTCTTCAGACTATCAAAACTTGCCCACTATTTGCATACTACAACAATATACTTTTACAACAAAAATCAAAGCCTTCATCGTACTTATAGTAAAGCACCTGTTTATGAAACATTAGAAAATGTTAAATTAGAACACCGAGTGATATTACGGTTGTTGCAAAGAAATTATATTTATCAAGAATAGTGACCATTAAATTGGAATCACATATTTATATCATGAATTATATTGATCGATTAAATATTTGTAAATGCTACTAGTTGAGCAAAAAAACACATATTAAGAATAATTATCATCACACAGAAGATTTTGTATTTTCATCCACAAAAGCATTTCATAGATGTTTATATATCTATTTGTGAAATTAGAATATATCCAATTTCATAGATGTTTGTGAATCTTGCACACACAATTGCATCGAGAGAAGAAAAAAATTGCATTGAAGTTCAATCATGTAGATGAGAAAATAAATTGCTAAATGACGCAGTAGTTTTAACTTTTAAGACATTTGAATTTTGAGAATAACTAATGACATATCTTGCATTCAACACTAGTCAATGCCATTTTTGTGATTTCTTATCTCAATAACTATTTACATACCGTGCATTCAATCTTAGTCAGTGGCATTTTTTGACTAAATAAATTTGTTATTTCATCAACATGGAAATACCTTCATCATTGCAAGGCCTTTGCGGTGTGGTTTGTCACAAGTTTTTTTAGTAAATAAATTTGTTATTTCATATCTCAACATGGAAATACCGCCAGCCTTTGTGGTGTGGTTTGTCACAAGTTCTTGTGATTTTGACCACCCAATTGCAATAGGATTTTCATGTACAATATTTCAAATGTCCAACGAGTTAAAACATGAATAATTGATTAACGCGTCATTCTATTGGAAAGTGATATGTTAGTATAAAGACAAACATATTTCATAGCTGAGGTGGCAATACACATATTTTGTGTAGTGACCACAATTTGGTTAGCTAGATTAAAAGATTGCAGCCACATAAATAGGCATAACCAGTGTAGAGCACAATGCTCTCAAGTTTTGGAGCTAATTATGAGCTCACACTTGTCCCTCGCCCATGCAACATAAATAGGCATGGCAATTTTGGAGCACCATTCTCCCAATGTTTAAGAGCCTTTGGGCTAAGAGGTGTTCCTTGTGCACATAGACAAGATCTTGGGGATTTGTGTTGGGTCTCTTCCTCATCCAAGTGCATTACAACTATGGGCTCACACTCGTCCCTTGTACATGCAACATAGATACGCACGTCAATTTTGTAGCACAAATCTCCCGATGTATTAAGAGCCTTTAGGCTAAAAGCCTGGCCACATGCATTCTGTGCATCCTGGGAGCACTCTCAAGATGGGCATCCAATTTTGGAAGTACAAGCTTTGTCAAACACAACCATTTTTAAAAGCCTGCACTTTGGAGATGTTCTACTGAAGTTCATTCTCGGATGTCGTGCACATTTCCAAACCACTTTTTTTTAACATTCAGGATGTGGTCTCAGTTTTTGGATGTGCACATCCGAATATGGACGACAACTTGGAAGTTGAGACAAAATATGATGCATGTGGCCATGCTGAGAGGTGTCCCTTGTGCACGTGGGCAAGATCTTGGGGATCCGAGCTAGGTGGCTCGCTCGCTCGGTCTCTCCATCATCCAAGTGCAGCACAATCATTTGAGAGTTCCTTGGGACTTATTCTATTTTACATGGGCCAAAAAGAGGGTGTCTTGTTAGTGGAGAAGACTTTGGAGTAGCTTGACGCTTCAATTTGACGACTTGACGGCCCTTACACTCGCCAGCTCGTTGTTGTTGACACAGCCACGTGCCCGTCAAGGGCGTCACATTGCCATGATTCGTGCATTTGACTGCACTGGTCGGTCAGCTGAGGGGCGACGGGTGCTGACGGCCGTCACCCGTCTCCCTGACGGAAACGAAACCCAGGTATTAAACCGAATATAAGAGAAGCCCTGGCGTCCGGCGTGGGAGACAAAAAGTTAAATTGCAAAAAGGAAAAAATAACTAGGAATTTCAGTGAAATTAAAACTCTTCTATATATCCGCTGCTGCAAATGCTCATTATTAAAATTAATTAATTATTATTTTGGTATTTCTGACTTTATTTTATTTTATTATTTTGGGTTTTGTTTTTTGTTGGAGGCAGCGATGGCGATGAGAGCGTGAATAATGAATGAAGAAGGCGTCTCTCGATTCTTCCTGGAGCTCATAGATTTTTCACGCTTTGGAGCAATCGATCCTCTGCTGCTGTGTTCTGTGGAGGAGTGGAGGCATCTCGTGACCAGATCTACGGCTTCTGGAGGCCTTTCAGTCATCACGCATGTGGATCGGAAGTTCCTCTGGATCTTACGCCTTTAAATGAACCATTCCTTGTAAGGAATGTTATCTTATAGCTTCAACTCGGATATTCTTCTTCTACGGATGTGGTTTTCTTTTCATTGATGCGTCAGAATAAAGATCCAGTTCCCGTGGGGTCGCACGTATCTGGATGAACCGTCATTTCTCAGAAGGGATGTTATCTGACAGCTTCGACTCAGATGTTATGGTTGTAAGGATGCGATTTTCTTTCCATTGATGCATAATATTGAAGATCTAGTTCCGTGAGAGCCAACACGTTTGGATAACCCGCCTCATAAGGACAGTGTTTTCTCATAAGCTTTGAACTGGATGTCATGCTCTTTTGGATGTGTTTTTCTTTACCTTGATGCACACCATTGAACATCCAGACTATATTATTTATGATATGTTTGAAGAAACGCCGTGGAGCGTTATCTGATAAGCTTCAACTCAGTGTCTTGTTTTCATGGAATTGATTTTCTTTCATTGATTCAGAATATTGAAGATCCAGACCATGTTTGTATGATATGTTTGAAGAGATGCCGTGGTGGATGGTTCGAACTTCTAGGAGAAGCAAAACCTGGAGAATTTAATTATATCATTATTGTCATTATTATTATGGCGAGGAGCAGCAAGATATTTCACGATATATGTTGAATCTTAGCTTCTAATAATCAGATTTATGTACAACATTAATGCAATGTCAAGATGTCTCACAGGAAAACAAGCTTTTAATGGATTAGACTTTCAGATTGATGTTCTTGTTCATAACTGTTGCAATGAGACACTTCTGGAGAAATGCTTCACTGTTGTCCTGAAAGAGGCGATTCATTGTCGACTATAAAATTCAACCTTGAACCCTGGCATCGGTTGTGGTAGTAGATCACGTCTGAAAGAAGAGATCCTAGGTCTAATCTGTTTTTTTGGCCGTACTTCGTGTTCTGTGCTTGAATGAAGCCCAGGATTTCTATCAAGGAAAGGGGGAGTTTAGCAGCATGCTATGTCAGGAAAGTGGGATGAAGCAAGTTGGAGCTGTGGTGGAGCAGGGGCAGCCAAAAAATTTTACCGTTCAGCTTCAGCGGCCACCGCCGAAGATGTTTCAGCTGAGCCTCTCGATGCAGTTCCAGTTATAGAAAAACCTAAGGTTGAACTAATACTTGCAAAGCAGAAATTCCAAGTTATAAGTTTCTGTTTATTTACTACTGGAAGAAGAAAATACCATCTAGTATGCCGCACTAAAGCTCTTGGCTGCTGCTGCTCTTAGAGATTTTATAAAGTCATTGATGCCAATTTTGTTAACGTACCCCAAAATATAAGTAGATGAATTGTGTTGTTAAGCTCCCGGTTCTTCTGAAAGTGCATATGTGAATGTCTTTTAGACCTCTCCCATGGTCATGAACGGAGCTAACCATATCTCTTGCACATATGTTAACTTTATTGCGTCTCGTTCATACTGTTCTAAGAAAACAGTCAGCTTTTTTTGTTTTGTACTAGTTTCTGGTTGGTTATGAAGTGCATCTTACAAGCTAAGCTTTGCTCGCAATTAGTGTGAGGGCTGTGCGCAGTATTAACTGATATAAGGGACTGCCCTTCTTTTATTCTACAGCTGGTTTTGTGCTTTTGAATAAGATCATCATCAAACGTGTAGATTGTAGAATTCTTGAAGACGTGTCCTGTAGTTTATGTCTTTAGAGAAAAGTTTACTTGAATATGACTAAACTGTTTTCTTGGACACAATTTTTGTTGTAGAAATCCAAACGATTAAAGCCTGATAAGTGGAGAGCAGCATTTGACAGAGATGGGAAACTTGTTGGATTGGAAAAGGTTCTCAAGTCCATCCTTTCAGGGGTAATGTATCAAGGCCTAATTCCTGCTATTTCCTGCTTTGTACTTGAAGTTACCTGCTTTTGATAGATTCATGTATAAGTTAACGTTTAATCTCTCCCTCTCTCTCTATATGAGTTTGCAAAGGACTAAGGCGATTATTATTGGGTTCCCAACTTAGGTTCTCTTTTATGAACTATTCTAGAAAGGCTACATAGCTTCTTGTGCACTTGTGCCAAGTTACAACAATGCCACATGTATAATGGGACGTATGTTGCAAATGCTAATCAAGCATCTTGTAGTCCAAAATGCTTCTATATGCTGGGGCTTCATGGTTCCCATCATTGGTAAATTCTCTTTGTTGGACGTAGTGTGTGTATGTGATGTGCACCCACTCTAGGGCATTGATGAGGCGAGTGGAGATATAGAAGCATTTGGTCTGTTCTATGCATTAGGTTTGAAGATTGCCTATATCTTTTGCCTATGTCAGTTACTGTCCTAGATTTTTACCATCTGTACATGTCCTTGTTGTGTGATGTTAGTAATAGCATGTACCGACTTCAGGACCTCTAGTATCAAGGAGAGTATGCAAATCCATAGACATGTTGCACTAGCACCAAGTCTTTGCTAAAGAAATGGTCACATCAAATCCATGACCGAAATAGTCATCCAATTCACATAGCCATTATAACTCTACCCACTTGAACAAGAGGACTCTAAGGGGGCATTTGAGTGAACATTGAAGCCCTTTTTGCTGTTGATGTCTTACAGAAAGGAAGATGATGATAAACTACTGAGAGAATTAGAAAGGAGAGAAAAGGGGCATGGAAGATCGCAATATTAGGTCCATTCATGGATCTTGGTGTAAGGCATATGTTCCAGAATGTCCACTAGGAAAAGAGCTCTTTAAGCTCTCAAGTATACAAGATTTGAACTTGAGCTGATTGAGGATGAAAATTGTAGGTCCCACAACTAATACCAAGAACAAGTGAGCTTTTTTGCTAGATCAATGATACTCATGAAGGAGGTTGGTTGGTCATCTAGCACCTTAAGTTCTCCGAGCCTTGCACTATCACAGAAATTAGACAAGTCGAAGGTTTCTTTCAAACAGGACAACAATTTTGTTGCTAACAAATCATTTCTTGCATCCAATTTCCATTTGGCCTTTGGATCTAGAGAAAATGCATTAGATAAAAATTCTAATGAACAAACAATTGCTGAAGGATTGGAGATAACAAAACTTCTTAATGGGAACCAAGTATCTGGCATGCCTCAAGGAAATGAGGCCCATACATGGAGCTGTTAAGATGATTGCTTTGCTGGAAACAAGTTAATCTCTGCAAGTGGGGAAAGGCAAGAGGAAGGAAGTGGGCCAAAAAAGGAGTAGCCTATCAGTAGGGATGTAAATAGAGAGATTTATCACCCATGTATTTAGCTTGAGGAAAGAGGAAAGAGAATAATGTAGAGTGAGGCATGGAGAGAAACTTGGAGAGAGAGCTTGAGAAAAAGAGTTAGAGATCAGGAAAGGAAGATGCAACGTCAATTGGAAAGGGAATCAGAGGCTCACAAAGAGAGGATAAGGCAGAAGTGAAAAAAAGGCAGTTGGACATTGAACATGAGTCAATATCACTTTTTGGAGAGCTGAACTTGTTCTCCAAACAGGCACATAAAAGATTATAGGCTCTGTAATATATTAGAGTTTCCATTAGGTTTATAGAATGTTGATCCCAGTTTGATCATAACTTTGGCTAAAAAAAAACCGTCCATTTTGTGCGAATGGCATCTCACCTAACTGCTTTGAATTGGACTTGAAACTATTGGAATCGTAAATCCTCTTTTTTTTCTCTCTTTCTAATAATACCCATGCTACCTATATTTTTTGCCCAAAAAAAACCGGATTGGACCTTCCAAACTGCTCAGAATTTGACCCTAAGTCCTAAACCCTAATTGCCCCAAGCCCTAAGCGCGAAACTACTGTAATCATAATCGTCTTTTTTTTTTCTCTTTCTACTGATACCCGTATTGCATGTAATTTAAAAAAAAACGTTTTGCTAGAAAACTAGCGTTGGTTTTCTGGGCTAGTGAATCGTGAATCGGGTCGAGGTTCGATTTGCGATTTGTGAATCGTGGCTGCAACTATATGTGTTACAGCTTTTACTCCCTGTCCCAGTTCTTTACTGTTTTACTTACAGATGTACTTGTAAATACAGAAATGGCCTAGTCGCCAGCCTGTGGTGACATTTGTAAATGGCTAGGTCACCGGCTTGTGGTGACACTTGTAAAAGGAATGTAAGTAAAATGGTTATCTATGTTATTGAGCCTTTGAGTCGCATGCTGAGCTTTGGTATAGGGTATTGGGTCATTAATTAGGAGTGGCTGGACTGACCACCTATTTAGTAGGAGAGGGTTGACTGGTCAACTGACACTTGTCATATGCTCACTGGGACATATGTGAATGAGTGACGCATGTCAAGGTTGAACAGGACACGTGTTATATGCTCACTGGGACACTTGGTCCAGTGAATGAGTGACACATGTCAACCTACGTGTTTGCCTATGTGGCAGAGTATTGCCGAGTGGCGAGCGTCGACTGTGCATGGAATTATCCATCCTCCTCTCCATCCTTTTAGTTCAAAAAAGTGTATGCACGGGTGAGAGGAGGAGGATGCACCATATGCATGGCCCCCGCATACATATGCACACCACATGCACACAAATAGTTTTATATTTATGGATAATATATAATCATATATACATAGTGAGAGAGAGACATGCTTTATGAGAGAGAGAGAGAGAGAGAGAGAGAGAGAGAGAGAGAGAGAGAGAGAGAGAGAGAGAGAGCAAAGCAAACTAGGTTTGTTTGAAACTGATTTGATTAAACTAACTGGCTGTTAACCCTAAATCCTAATAATTGTTCTGACATGCCTTTGAACAGACCAGACATAATAGGGTCAAGTGTTCTTAAATGTTGATAAAGACAACTGTGGCTCTGCTAAGTTGCAAAAATATTAGAGGTCATGTAGAGACATCGACATAGGCTCAGCTGTTTTCACTCATGTCAAATAGGACAAGGGAAATGACTGGTAAGGACTAATCAGTAGTAGCAAGCAACGGGCACAATCTAGGACGTTAGATATTAACTACAGGCTCTAGAGTACCAAGTGTAAGTGATCATGATTGTTGATCGGCAAAATCAGTTAAGTGAGAACAGATGACTATGATTTTGTTGTGATGTGGAACCATGCTTAGTTGGGAGGTGCTGTGAAGGGCAAAAGTATGGTTTCCAATCAGTGCATGTCCAACGAGTGCATCAGCAATAGATATGATGCATAGGGCATTCTGGGTCTAGATATCCACAGCTCTGACGATTCACTGAATCAAGCATGAATCAGTGAATCAGCAATACTTAGGTATTTTCAGGGATTTGTGGTCTCCTACAGTACATAAATTATTTTGCAAAAATAACCATCAAATCCCCCATCAGAAAACCTGTTTTTTTGAATACCATATTGCAAAAAAAAAACACAACTTTCCGGGATCACGTTCCGGACCAAAATCCTGGAACGTGTTCCCGGATGCGTTCCGGAACGTGGAATATATTCAATATGGGTATCAGTAGAAAGAGAAAACATAAAGGATAAAGATCAAATGGGTTTCCAGTATTCTTAGGTCCAATTCTGGGCAGCTAGAACTTAGACAAGATCTCGTCTATATGACATGAGCTTTGTACACCTTTAACTTGACCCAACTGGCATCTGATCAAATGGGTGTCCAATAGCATGAGTTGCATAGCTCCAATTCAGCACAAATATTTAGGGAGAAGTGAAAGAAAAAGTTTTGGCAACTTGCCGCAGTGAATCGCGTTTGGCGCTGAATCGCGAGTTGCTGCAACTATGCTTTAATCATATGCTACTGCTTTTGGCCATAGAAGTATTACAAGATGAGCATAATAGAAATAGATTTAATTTGTTTAGGTTGGGTGAGTATCAGGTGTGTCGCAAGAGTTGACGTGTTGTATTTCATCATTTAAGGGACCAATTTCTGCAATGGAGTTTTGTATCAAGATATGTCAGATACTTTGGTCAGATTCTAATCCTTTGCTTCAATAATTTTGATTTGTCAGGGTATCGACCACTCCATCAGAGGAGAAGTCTGGGAGTTTTTGCTTGGCTGCTATGTACCTGGTACCACCACTGAGTATCGTCAGCAGCTCCGAGAGGCTCGTAGGTGCTACTCATCTGCAATCAACCTTGAGTTTGTAATCATATCTCGTTGACAAACATCTGACTTGATGAAGAATATATTTATTGAGACATGTACCTTTCATTATGAAACTCTTAAGGCTTTTTTGGGCTCTTGCTGCTCCATGGATCAGAACATTGATTGCTTTTTAAAATTTGCATGTTAATGAGTCAATTTATCTTAAAGATCACCATTTGTTATTGATCTCACTATTCTTAGCTTTTATTTTATATCATAACATGCCTCACTCCATGATCAATTCAAACTTTTGATCACCATTTTAACTCGTAGCTTGTATTTTTTACGGTTCTCTGGTATCTGTTTTTGGTGGAATTCATAATGGATGATACAGAAGAACTTATCTTTGGTTTTGTGATACCCAAATTTATAGCTTCTGAAAGTAGCAGTAGTACTAATTCGGTTCTCTGGAAAAACCGAACGTGAAAGTCCCTTTTCTATGCTTTTTCTGCAGGGAGCGCTACAAAGAGCTTATTGAACTATGCCAAAGGATGCATGCAAGTATTGGTAGCGGTTCACTTGCTTACACCGTTGGCTCCAAAGTAATGGATGTGCGAATAATGTCCAAGGACAGTGCCAAAAAAGAAGCAAAACTATGGACGGAGACTGTCAACTCTGTAGCAAAAACTCATTTGGAGAATCTGCATGAGGAAAAGGCTGAGCAGGTGACAGAATTCAGCAGGTTTCAAGATGTGAGCACAGATAAAAGCGTTGAAGGCTCTGTTGGCTATTTTCAAGAATTTTCATCTACTCCAGATTCCAATGGTACATTTTCGAAGGAGGAATCAATTACCTCCTTCAATGCAGTGTACAGTTTGAATTCTACTGGTTTAGATAGTGATGAGGCTTCCGATTCTGGGTCTAGTGAAGGTGAAACTGATGGTCTATGTCTAGAACAAAGCGCAGATTACCTTCGTTTGCCAGTAAGGACACTCTTTCCAAATTTTGTTGTAGACACAGCAGAAACTACAATGCAAGATTCTGCCATGGCTGCTGGTGAACGGGAAGTACCATCTGCTCAGGTCATGACCAACTCGAGCTCTTCCAATTTGAATAGCCAAGAGAGCAGAGATCATATATCAGGGTTGGCAGCTAATGCAGTTGTGAATCTTGGTGTTGAAGGGTCAAAGATTATGTCCGACACAGAAAAATCAGGACACAATACTGATCAAGATAAGCACCATGACAGTGTGGCTAATAAACCAACGCTGGGGCAACAGCTAATTGCTGAAGCTAGTGCTTTAAAAGGAGCTGTCACTGCAAATTATGTGTCTTCCAAGGATGTGAATGCAAATGAAGAAAGGATAGCAGAGTGGCTATGGACGCTTCATAGAATAGGTGAGCGTACGTTGTAACAAAGGGTTTGCTGTCATTTAAGTAAGTAAACTGGTTCCGATACCGTATAGAGTAAGATTGATCTTTGAATCTGTCATGTCTACAATGCTGCTAGATCTGAGTGATATGACCAATCTCCACCTTCCATCATACATGCCAGATTCTAATGAGGATGTTTCACCGAGTCTTTTCCCTTAATGCAAATATAACTTTCTGGCTTCACTCGCATGGTCTTCCTGACCTTCCACCATCAGAAGTTCTGGGCCAAGGCGGTACCATTCTTGCAGCTTGGATTGCGTGTTGGCAGGAAGTTTGAGACATCCAATTGATCCACCGACTTACACCTTAGATTCTCCACCAACGCCTCTTTCAAATTCACCATCTTCTGAAATCTTGTCCTGTTATGCTTCTATTATCCTATTATTCTCTCCTCTTAACTCCTGTTGTCT
Source organism: Diphasiastrum complanatum (assembly GCA_029204225.1). Lineage (NCBI taxonomy): Eukaryota > Viridiplantae > Streptophyta > Lycopodiopsida > Lycopodiales > Lycopodiaceae > Diphasiastrum > Diphasiastrum complanatum. The sequence goes on along the minus strand of CM055105.1, from coordinate 29,807,173 downwards.
TCTTATTGAACTTTTGACTTTGTCAGAGCATCTACAGCAATGAGTTCTTTTCTCTTGTTTATTACTGTCCTTTCTGTCTCTGGCTAATCTTTCATGGTTGGTGCTGATTTTGTGTTCTTTTCTGTTAACCTTCCTTTGTCATATGGTAATACTGAAAGCATTTTACTGTGACAGTGGTGGATGTTGTGAGGACCGACAGGCATCTGAAGTTCTATGATGATGCCAAGAATATGGCTCGTATGTCAGATATATTAGCTGTTTATGCTTGGATTGATCCTGCAACAGGATATTGCCAAGGTAATAGCAGCGCATATCTGTTTGTGTTGTGACTTTCCTAAATTCTACTTGCAATTTTAGCATTGAAATTTTGAATCCATAAGTTCAGCTGATTTACTGAAGGTCCTCGCATCCAGTTTGAGTAGAAGCAAGGCACTTTTTTTTATCCAGCTCCGATTGCCTTTATTTCCAACATTTTGAACACCTGTTTTGTTTTTATTGTGAATCTCTTGTTATCTTAGATTGCACCTGAAATCAAATATTAAGTGTTGTGAATCAAGGCGAGTACTTGCAATTTTAGTCTCATGTTTTTCATATGTATACAGGTATGAGTGATTTGCTTTCACCCTTCATTGTCATCTTTGAAGAGGATGCTGATGCCTTCTGGTGTTTTGAGAGCCTGCTCAGGAGAGTGGTAAGAGAAGATGTTCGCCCTTCATAGTGAATTTTTTGTCTATACAAGCCTACCTTTTTCACCGCCAAAATGACAGTCGGTATGATGTTTGCAGCGTCACAACTTCCAAATGGAAGGTCCTGTTGGTGTGATGAAGCAGTTGACAGCATTAACAAAGATTTTGGAGCTTACAGACCTGCATATGTCCAAGCATTTGGTGCTGATTGGGGCTGATAGCTTCCTGTTCGCATTTCGCATGCTGCTTGTGTTGTTTCGCCGTGAACTTTCATTTGGTGAAGCTCTTTGCATGTGGGAGGCAAGTTCAAATCATGGCTGCACAAAGCCACCTCCTTGATGTGTCTGCTATATTTGTATTCTTTCCAGTCAACATGTCACAGTGTACCAACTTTGGCAGTTTATGTTCTTAGTTGGAGTGCTTCATTATTTTGATACAAACGTAACCTGCCTGGTGACTTACATCATGCTGCCCACTTACAGTGTTGGATTTCTTTTTTTTGTCAAATTTCTGAGTCGTAATAACAATCTAGGTAAACGCAGTAATGCATTTGTCAAATGACTGCTTATTTTTGCATCACATTGTGCACTGATAAAGGCAAAGCTTTCTAAACCTATTCCTCATTCATTAGCAATCTGTTTCATCTGAGATTCTGTTTTGCTGTTCTTGTGCACTTTGTGAATAGATGTTCAATGATTCTGGATAGCCGCTTAGTGACGGAGCACAACTTAATATCTTTTTATGTCGTGAGATTTTCGTAGATGGAGGGGTGAAGGCCTAGAAAGTGCAGATTACCTAGCTAGATATGTTGCATGTAACCAGACACCATAGTTTCTAGGAACAGAATGAAATCGTTCCTAGGAACGGATGTAATTTCTGACACAAATGACATATAAGGAAAATATAACTCTTCCTCCCTGTAGGAAATAGATTTTAGAACTGGAAAAATGACAGGAAGGTACCAATTCAATAGGTAGAGTAGACCACCTAGAAGGGTAATGGTCTTTGAGAGCTGGCTATTCCAACCAATCAAATCAGCCACCTTTCACTATATTGTTGCTTAACATTAATCAGAAACAGTTCGTTCCTTTTGTAAAGCAATTTGACTAAAGACATATAGGGTTTAAATATCTCCATCTGCCCGTAATAGCACCTTGAGTTTCAAATGTTGATTTTTAAAAAGTTTCAAACTTTATAACAAAGTTGTAGATGATCCTGGTCAGATCATTTCCTGTTCCGTAGATATAACATCTCAAAATGTGAACAAGTTTTTTTACTTTTGAGGAGGAATTTTGTTCCTAAAACCCGTTCCCTAGGGACGGTTATCTATGTCATGCAAAGCTGTGAAAACATACATCCTTCATGAAAGTATTATTGCCTAAACAGTTAAGCCTTACGAAAAATGTCATGCATGTCTGAAAATTTGACCTAATTGCTTGCACGATGTTGAAAGGACTCTTTGCCTGCCTTCATATTTGCATTGTTTTTCTTGATTCATGAATGTTTTTCCAATTTAAGAGGGTTACCGACGAGTATAGTTTCTCTGTTGCACTTCTATGTGGACCTCTGACTAGAAAGGGATGTTGGATGACCTTTTTCTGATTGTTTTAGATTGTTGGCAGATGATGTGGGCAGCTGATTTTGACGAAGGTATGCCATGGGCTCTGGAGTATAACTGTCTTGAGTCTCTTATCATCACACCACCAAACACTTTCCAGGAACAATATGTTTTTGAAGATAATTTCAACACAGAATATGGCCAGAGACAAAAATCTCCTTCTGCTAGTCCACAAGATCAGCCATCACACGTTTCACCACCAGAAGATGATTTGGCAGATCATCTATCTAGAAGCCCTTTCTGTGGTCTCAGGGCAGGAAACTTCTGGTCGAAATACAACCGTCCAAAAGTGCGAACTGTAAGTTCACTTCTTGGAAGAACTGGGGATGATGAGCTGTCAGTCTTTGTTGTTGCAGCGATTCTTATTCTGAACAGAGCAAAGTTTTTCAAAGAGGCCCAATCGATGGATGATGCTATAAAGGTTAGAATGCTGATCTCCAAACTAGAATGCCGATCTCCAAACTAGCAATGGAAACTTATGTTTGCTAATTTTCTGTATGACCAACTTTTGTAAAGTAGAGGTCTGGATTTCAGTTTCCTTTTTATAGAATCTTGGGAGCTTATCGCTTGTGATTTTCTTTGCAGTTACTCATGTTGAAGACTGTTGAGCTGTGTCTTTTCACCCAATATGTGCTTGTTGATGTTCTTTAGATCTTGGCCTGGTTTATTAAATCTTGGCCCTAATCAGACAGGCTTGTGGTTAGATCATTTTCCAACAAGGGGGCACAGTTTTAGGTAGGTTAGTAGCTTGGCAAGTTTTCAACTACTTACTCAAAAGAGAAATACTCATTCATACTTGCTTCTGTACCAGTCCAAAATCTACTAACATTCCTTTCAGGTGAAGCACTAATCTCTGTTAGGTTACCATCCGTAGGTAACAGATAGGGAGTTGGAGAAGTTAGTTAAGTATGTTTGTGAACAGACAGAAATTTCAGCATCTTTTTCTAAAGTGATCATCATCCATCTGCCAGTTTTGTGGCACTTGTGACTTTGAAAAGTATTACAGCTATAGATGCGGAACAAGCCACCCGACATTGTTTTAAACCTGGATTTAAGTAAAGATTCCCCTAGAGATGGTTCGATGAACGATTGTCTTTGTCTGCCTGATGGACGTGTTTAGTATCTGTACTTGCATTGAATTTACTAATATTTTTTTCAGGTGAAGCACCAATCTCTTTTAGGTTACCACTTTTGGACTAGATCTGCAGGAGATCTGTGTCCAGTAGTGATCTTGCATCTGCAGTAAGTAGGCTCTACTTTGGTTACAGGCTTTGTAGTAGGAGCGTCATTGAAGGACCTCACACATCGCTTGTAACTAGAGTTTCCTTCCTATCTGGAATCGGCTTATTCGACCTTTTCGAATCGGTCCTAGGGTTTTCGAATCGGCGAATCGGTTTTAGGGTTTCAGAACTAATTGTTTATTTGTAGATTTTTCTAGAATTCAGAAAAGCCAAAAACATAGTTGCATAATGCATTGATGATAATGATATCATTATTGAATTATAGGCATTAAAGATTCCAAATTCCATATTTTAACGATTAACTGTTTAAACTTCACCCAATACATGTTACCTGACACCTGTATTATGTGTACTTTTAGGGTTTGAACTTTAAAATAGTAAACCTGAAAGTGATGTCAAATCATAGATGAATCATGAAACAAATAACAATGAAATTATAAAGGTGTTAACTCAACACATTCAACAATTTAAATTCCAATTCAAATTTTATTCATAATTTTGCTCTCTCTCTCTCTCTCTCTCTCTCTCTCTCACACACACACACACACACACACACACACACACACACACACACTCACACACTCACATTCCGTTGTGCTCTCCCAATGAATAACAGCAAAAAAAGAGAAAAGAACGATACCCGTCTGAAATCGGCTGCTGTGAGAAAATTTTCTTTCCAGGGAAATCTGATTCAGAGATTCAAATCGGCCGAATCGGAATCACGATTCGATCAGCATCGAATCACGATTCAGTGAAATTATACTTAATTATCACCAAACAATCCATCTGACGTTTTTCCAGTTTAAATGAAACTGAAAATCCCCCCACAGATGGTTCAACAGAGGACAGATTCCTTTTGGAGGTACTTCAGTGAGACTCAGGTGAAAAATAATGGGTGTTATACACCCTTATAGAATCGTTCTACTGATTTGGCACTTGCAACTTCCTGCTCTCTGGTTTCGTAGTATTATCTTAGTTGTTCTGCTTGTCTTTTATCAATTGAAGCATGGTGGAAACGGTTCTTCCCCTCAGAGAGTTGCTAAATACAAAATTTACAAATATTAAGTTTTTCTTGCTTGATTGCACTTGGTTCATTCATGATCCTCACCCTGGAAGCAGCTTAGCCTTGTTTGACATTGTTTTATGATGGTTTCAGATGTTCAATGACATACAAATGAAAATAAGGGTAAAGCACTGTATCCGCACAGCCATAAAACTCCGGAAGAAATATCGCAGACAGGTATACTCTACATTGACCAATTCACAAATTTTTTCTGGTGGGTTTACTGTCTCTGCATGTTTAGTGGCATCTTATTGTGCTCGAGTCTGGAAGCATATTTAGAAGAGACTTCTGCCAGTAACTTTAAATTATTGCTGTAAGCTATGATGCCTGGGTGTGTCTGGAGCTGGCCTGATACAGTGTTTTGTCTTTCAGCTTTTGAAACGAGCTGCCCTGGAGAGAAGAAGTGTTAGCCTGCAGCTTTTGAGTAGGCATACAGGGTAAATTATGAATTATTTAAATTTGTGTTAGCTCACATATTCATTTGCAGAAGTCCATGCTTCTCTCCAAAATCACTTGAAGAACTGCATCAGTGCTTGATGGATCCACAATTTGTATTCAATGCTTGGGTATTATTTTCAATGTCGGATTTGCTATACGTGAAGTAGTTCACTCAATGATGTGACATATTGCCAGGTTCTCTCTTGGTATTGCCCAAAGGGTGGATGTCCAAGGTCAAGCCTATCAGTTCTCTTAGAGTGTAGAGTCTGAATATTCCTTCTACGTAAAAAAAATTGTTGAGATTAATCTTTGGAGAGAAGGTTGACCTAGAAATCGCTACTTGATTTTGTTAGCCTTCCAAGTATTTTGTACAATAAAGAGGTACATTGATGGTTCTCCATATGGGCTTCTATGAAAGTTTGATATTTATGTTTGTTCATCATAAGGTTCTCAAATTATCAACAGTACATGTGAAGCTATCTAGTAGTGTGGTGGTTACATTGCCTTAATAATTGAAATCAATTTTGCTGAACATCTAGAATCTAATGCTTTAAAAAATTAATTAGTGAATCCCTTAAGGTAAAAAAAGAATGCCATGTTGAAAATAGAAGCCTCAAAAAAGGAAGATACATAAGCCTTCAAAACAAAAGAGAAAGTATAACAGACCCCCAAGATAGAAGAGGGGCCCATCAAATAAATGAAGCTGAAGAAAAATAAACTATTCCCTAAAATAGAGATGGATGGAACGTAAAAGGCCCCGAATTAGAAGAATAGACTCTGAACTAAGTTGAGGTTAAGTGAACTCTCTATGCACTCCATCAAAACCATTCATCATTATTAACAATACAAATGAATCCAGAAAATCAATCATCCTTTTAACATCTAAGCAATAATGTATCGATTTTTGACAATAGTACACATTAAAATCACAAATCATATTACATCAACCATTCTCTCTCTCTCTCTCTCTCTCTCATGGATGGTTTCTAACTATGTTTCACGACATTTTGAATACAAACGACGCTGGGGTACTTGTCTCATTTAACTTTAATTCTTGTACCTAATATTGGTATTTTTGGAAAAAATCTTTTCGATTTTCACTTGATAAAATTTCGATGGCCAAGATTGATTCGATGTCATCCTCTGGACAAGAATTGTTGCTCTTTTTACAAGTTACCAAATGGATGTCTCCACTTAGCCTTGTCTCATACGTAGAGCAAAGGCTATTGCTTACATAAGGGTGGCATACTCCCTCACTACCACCATTCTCTTTCTCCCTCTTCCTATCTTCCTTACCAAAGGAGACTTGAGAGCCCATCGCCCATCTCCCATCTACAAGCGCATTGGCAACAATTTGGCACTTACTTGGTAAGAGGTTCCATGCTATATCCATTATGCATATCGAAGCTTTGATTATGAACATATCTATAATAAGTAAGTAGATAGTGTGAGAAATTGTCAAAAATTGGCAAATTTAGCTTGATCAAAACCATGTAAAATGTACATAAGTGGGTCTCACATGTGTGAGGCTATGGAGCCACATGGGAAACCTATTCTAGAGTAGGTTAGATCAAGTCTAAAAAGTGGGTCAAGTCAATCTAGTGATTCCTACTTTATATAAATTCGAGATTCATGGAGAAAATTGACCAACTAGCCACCTACTTGGCAATATTCTAGGAATGAGGCTAGAATGGAAAATTAGGGCAATAAACCTCAATCACCTTCCTTATTACATGCTAGAAATTCTCGTAATTTAAGAAGGGAAGAGGCAATTCTATGTAGTGAATCCTCCAGCGAACACTTGGAATATTTTTGAGAGCTCATTGGCAAATCTCGAGTTCTATTCTATGTAAGTTGATGGTTTTGAATCCAAGCAAGTAAAAAGTGATTTACATTTTATTTTTAGTCTATAGGCCGTACTATATGTATTGTTCCTCACGTGTGTGGGTTGTACTTTGCTTTTGATTAATGATTATAGATTGCTCTTGATTGATTATACATTGCTCTTGATTTGATCTAGATCTCAAAATCTAGTGTCTAGTTTCTATTTGTTTTATGATCAATCAATCAATCACTCTTGTGAGACATTTATGCACTCATTTAAGGTCCAAAGTAATGTACTTTGACAAATAGTGTCTTGCGCGCAATTGCTTGATGTTTTCAACGCTGGAGCGCAGCCTACTATCCATCATTTTGCACTCTTCTACTTTGCATTGATTGATTGGCAACAACTTTGTGTATATGTATGGTTTGAATGGAATCTATCCATCACTGGACAAGCGATGGTAGAGCGCTGGAAATGATGTATAATCACTATGCTCTTGCATAGAAAACACTTTGTATGAGTTGTAGATCATTCATGCTAAAAGTCCCTGAAGGGACAACGATGGACAACCACCATTAAGTGCACTTGAATGATTTTGATCATCACTCTTTTCTGATTTGTAACTCAACATAATTTTTGGTAGCCCATCGTTGATGGACAACGATGAACCATATGTTTTTCAACTATATTCATGCTCTTTTCGATGAAGATTCATATATTGTATGTATGTTTACATAACAAGTGAAATGTAAATCCTTTACAATCTTTGCTATGATTCACTATTGATAATTGAGTCTTCGACTCTAATCCATCTGTTTTCAAAGCACTTCGAAATTTGTTGATCCAAGTATGTACATAAATGACAAACGCTTCTTTGGTTATAGAAAAGATAGATATATGCAATGCTATACTTCTAAAACTATCGTAAGACAAGATTAAATAGGATTCGAAGGTACTTGCTTTGCTATGGTATATTTTGTAGCACTATCCTGGGGCTTGTTGAAACTCATTTCAATACATAGACCCGGATTTGTCAAAAACCGGTTAAAATGTCTTAACATACCGGATCATTTTTTGCCTTAATTCCATTGAAACCTAAGCATACATTGGGGTAATATTAAGTGTAATAAGAGTTGATAACCTAAATGCTCTTAAAAGCACATGGATTTGTGCAAGAGCTATCACATTCATAGGGATTGGAACGACATGGATTTGCCTAATCCGATTGTGAATGTTAGGGTTAAAACTCTTTACTAGTTGTATATGCACACAGATATCGTTTTACTTCTAAATAAGACACGATTAGGTTTTAAGATGCATAAAACAGGAGGATAGCTGGCGTTCTCTTGGAAAGCATGGATATGCTCAAGAGTTACGAAAACTGTACATCACCTGTTCTTTGTAGGACAAGTACAAGTATTTGTATGACATAGATTTGCTTCTATACTTTTGTACAAATCCAAGCTACTCCTTGTTTGCTATTTGCAATCTATTTATCACAACTAGATTTCAATACATAATGAATAATTGAATATAAAGATAAGGACCAATAACGATATATTGATCAGAATGGTAGAAGCCTTGATACGGTGAGAATATGGTTTGGCCTATCGCTATAAGCAATATTTAGTAGGGAAGATTGGACTATAAAATTTCATTGGTATTGCATGCCGTGAAGTTGGTGAATGAACGTCTGTGTGCTCTTGTCTTGAAAATTGTCTAGGTAGATTGCTTTTGGTACAATCAAGTGATAGTTTTACTACAATCACACCCTCCTTAGAAGATCAAACACATTGATTTGTGAGCCTTCACATATGTCAAAAAGTACACATGGTATCAGAGCCACTTAAGGTGTGATGAAATGCATCTATGATCAAGATTTGATAGTGAAAATCAAGGCTAAGAGGCTGGTGTGATCTTTTTGAGTCAAGGATGACTCTTGATTTCTTGATTTCCTTATGGAGTTGTAGCTATTTTCAAGGAGGAGGAGCTTTTGGATCAACCATATGCTTCAAGGATGGAACAAATCAATGGAAAAAGTGCTCAAGTGATGGAAAGCTTCTCAAGATGTTTGGAGATGGTTCTCATCAAAGAAGCCTTGTCATGGCTATAGTGATGTTACTGCAAACTCAGATTTATTGGTTGGTTTTTCTCAATAAAATCAGGCCAATTCAAAAAACTACACTCATGAACCTAAGTTTTGAGTAGATCAAGGATAATAATCAAGCTAAATTTTTAGGAAGATTTTGCAAAATCTAGCTTGACTAGTTAATGTGTGGAGCATGTTCCCACGTGTGGAGGGTAGGCCGGCTAGGCCTAATCATTTTAGTTCATTTACGTTGAGTTTGATATTCAATAGGCGTCAAACTTGAGTTTTAGTGAGATAGAGTTATTTGTCACATAATGTTAGGATTGAAATGCATTCATTTGGCCCAATCACATTTAAAGGTGTAGAGCACAAGGGTAATCACTTCAAGAGGTGGATTACATGTGGACCAATCATGGTTAGAGGTGCACATCATGAGGCCCAATCAAATTGTCAGGTGGAAATTATCAGGTCCAATCATGATGAGAGGCCAAATCTAGGGGTCCAATCATGATGTAGAATGGAAATCAATGAGGTCCAATCATTCTAGAGCATTTCCTCGTGCTAGATCTCAGGCTAGTAGTATATGGAAGAGCTCTCTCATTGTACATATGGTTTTTTAAGAGTTAATCACAAATTTGGAGTGTTTCTCTTTTATTCTCTCTCCTCAAGAGCTAGCCTCTCTTTCTCTCTCTACCCAAGAGCAAGGGCTCTCTCTCACTCTTTGTATGTGTTTGCAACTTAGTTTTTTCCATACTAAGTGTTTTGATTTGAGTGAGAAAGTGTGTGTGATCATTGATAAATACTTGTGTGCTCATCTTGAAAATTGGCGAATATATTTATATGGTGTTTGAAACTTTCATAAAGGCCTATAAAAAATTCTCTCTAGCCACTAGTGTTAAGGATGGGTTGGGACCTATTTCTAGACAAACCAACATTTTCTTTTCCAGATTCTTTGAAAGTTTGTCGGTACATAAATATGCATTTACAAATTTTGTGAAAATTTGTGCCCATATTAGCCCGATTTTTGGCGACAAAAATTTGGTTAACAATAGTTATCAGTTGGTAGCTATTTTTTAGTAGCATATATGGTTTTTTTTTATTGTTATCGGAGACGTTTTTACACACTCATATTTGTACCACATATTTGACCCATCTCTACTAAAATCTTGTTAGGATCTCGTGTAGTATGCAGATCACATCAATCAATCATGACACTCCTCACAAGCTCTTAAAGATGGCATAGCAAAAGCTTCATATAACAAAGAGAAAATTGTACATATAGTGAAACAGACTAATTGAAAGGACAAGTGTCCTAAAATTGGCCTACCATGTGCCAAACTAGGACAGTATGGCCTAAATAACTGACAAACCCAAGATATGCCCTCGAGTATAGCATAACAAAACCAAAATCCATTATACAGGCTAGTTTCCTACCAGTAGGCTACTCGGCTAACCCAAGTAGCCGGCTACTCGGCTAACCCAAGTAGCCGACTACTCGGCTAACCCAAGTAGCCGGCTACGGGATCAGTGCCCGACTGATATGACGATAGTGGGTCACATCCTGATAACAACCAAATATAGTAAAGCTAATTAGCTATACACTAATTACAGTATTTCATTTAGACCTTACATAAATGAATTAGATCAAAATTGATTTCTAACACTCTCCCTTAAACTCAAATGTGATAAGAGTAAAGAAATTAACTGCAGCAGCGTCTGGAGTGTCCAAAAAATGTTATGCATATCCCTGCTACCCTGTACTTGACTCACACTCAAGCACACCATCAAACCACCAGGTTTGGCACACAAAGTATTATGCACACACAATGCTCATATAGAGAGTCTACCACACTCTCGACCAACTAACTCGTCCCCAATCTGACTTGAATACAAGTGGACCACATGAGCGACATGGCTCAAACTGAGGAAATCCCACTGCCACCATGAGACTTACATCCTCCATCTATCTAGGCTGACATCCTATCAGACACTTACAAGCCCAAACCTGTAAAGCTGACATAAATGAGTGACTGAGGCTCAACCTGAGAAAATCTTACTGCCACCATAAGATTATACCCTCGCCAGATAGATAGCTAGTAGACATAAAGACAAGTCAATGAGCATATCAAATGAACGTAGCAAATACACAACCACATAAAACTCCGATTCAGATCTAGACTCCCGTGACAAGGTAACATGCAAGCACACATTCATGCAAACCAACACGAATACGTCAAATACATGACCAGGTTTGCACAAACTGTGGTATCTTGTCATACCAGCTGCTAAGCAAGCGACTACAAATCACATATCATGATAGAATCAATCAAGAATACGATCCAAACGATGAGGTGGAGAAGAGAACAATTGTATTTTTTGTTTTGTGTCTTCAGTGAGTCGTTCAGTGCCTCGCTCATAGGCGGCCTGACGCTCACCTCAATTGTTGTGTTCTGCTCATTGGCAGACTTTCATACACAGCTCTGCCCTCTTCTATTCTGTTCATTCTCTCTATTGTCCTCATTTCATCTCTCTTTCGTGTTAATCTAAATGCGTATTTATCTCCACTGTGTGGAGTTTACAAGATAGTTCATCAGAGAATTACAAGACAAGATAATGCTAATCAACTAGTTAGTTATTCTTTGTTATCGCTATTTCTTTCAACTGAGCATGAAGTACAATACACCATGCTCGTCAAGTTGCCAGTTGGCATCGTGAATTGTTTTCTTTCATTTCGTGTCTTTTCATCATCTGGTCGTCGGGCCGAATCTCGATTACTTTTCTTTCAGTCTTCGGGGTATGTTTGCCCTTTGCTTCATTTTGCTTCGTCACCTTTGCAACAAAGTTGCAGGAGTTCACAATTTCTGACCACAACACTGGTCTCCAAATCAGGTCCTCAACCATGCCAGCTCCTATAACCAAGATGCCCTCGCGTCCAAGCATATCCATCTATCTATGTACCACCACTAGGTACAGTCCATGCCACCTACCTCCAAGTAGGCTTGACCCGTCCCTAGGTCACCATCCTGCTATCCAAGTTGATCGCCAAAGCATTACCTGCTCCTCTTGGCTCCTAGCAGTGTCGCTCGCCCTCCCTGGCTATGTGCTACCTGACACCATGCCAACACAAGCTCATCCATGAGTCGCCACACACTCACGGGATCCCGAGACCACTATCTTCCTGATCGTACTAAGGTATATGGCTCTGAGTGACTTCCTCTAGGCTTCCTGATCTTACCACTTGTGGATTTGAACCATACAAGTCCCAACACTTGTACCAAGCCTAGACTCCTACAAATGTAGCCAAATGCATGAAAGCTGAAGATAGCTTATCCACGCCCATGATGGTAGATGCCTCCCCATCAATGTCAATGCCAATGACTATCCCCTTGTTGTAATGCCAACCTGTACTCCCAAATGAGCACACCATGAAGTCGTCACCATTAGTGTCTTCTCCAGTAGATCTCTAGCAAATCACTCACCACAGTGTTTGCCCTCCGATCACACCCAATCGTGCGATATCCATCAACTCTCCACTCCTAGAGCTGGCTCTCAAAGCTTCACACTTTTCCCATTTGCATTTGTAGCTTCTTGATTCCATCATGAATCGCCCCTATAAGTCCTGTCCAACCAATGACTTAAGTCCAATATGAGATAGCTTCGCCCTGATGATCATCCCATGTCATCCTACAGTCCATCCCTATCAAGTATCTCATGTCATCGTCAATCTCGAAGATCTGGCCATCTACCTTGTAGTGCCCCACCTGTATTCTTACAGCACTAAAAAATAGTCCCCACAGAGAAAAATCCAATGCTTTTTGTCTCAAAACCCTAGCAGCTTTGAAGAAGAGGATATCTTGGGCTTTGCACAATCTCTTTCTGAGATTTTTCTTGCACCTCTCCACTCCACAGAGGTTGCCCTATCTCTACCTCAGTAATAAAATTTACAGCAATCCAATTGATGTGATATTGACTGCAAACAAGCCAATTTTCCCAGAAATCTGTCAACACCCCATGAAACCGATTAGAAAAATTTCAAGATCAAAATTGACAAACCACAATGATAACACATGTGTGTACCAATTTTTATTTCTAGACACTTTCTATTTCGATTTCAAGCGATATGAATGTGGTGGCTTATATGCCCGCCTTCATCCAAAAAAGAAAGAGAAAAATAAAAATTGAGAGAAGAAAAGACTAAGAAAATGGAAAAATGATAAAAGAGAATGCTATTGATTTTCTTATGAAAAAGAGGTTGATTTTGACAACTTGGCCCTTGATATGCTTTAAAAATTAACATCACTCTTATAGAAAATATTCCATTGTGATCCATGAGCGATGTCATGTATGTCTTTGATTCTCTTTTACCTATAATGGAACTCTGTATCATATGGGAAGCTAAATGCATGTCTACATAGTTTTTGTACTCACATGTGCTAAGCATGTGTTTCACCTCACTTTTGGTAAATGCTGGAGTACTTTTTATCTAGCTTTTGCATGCTCTATATGGTAGTATATAATTGCATGACTATTGGCCAATGACAAAGATTGCATTGTTCATTGAATTTCCTACTCTCCAATGTACTTAAGATTCAAGCAATAGGACAACATGTATCGTAAATAGAGCTATTTGGAAGTTGACACTCCTAGTCATTAAGTAAATCGCAAGTAGCTAATTAGGCTCTTTGCTTTGCATTATATATATAAAAATTTGTTCTCAAATAACTAGCAATACATAATTGTACTAGGGCTTTAATATGCTAGCACGATACAACATAGTAAATTACATGAGTTTGACCTAGTTTTATTTGAGATTGGCTTATATTCCATCACAATGTGTGCAAATAATTATTACCAGAAGATGAAAATGAATATTCCAAAATGAACTTCTTGAAGCAAGACAAGTAGTCAATGAATTATCTTAGGCGGAAAAGGTCTAGCAAACCACAAACTTTTTGTATTTTATTATCAAAGCAAAACATAACACTTGTGAAGTTATTCCAAAGCAAGAAAAAGACCTAAAATAAGTGAGAAGATCAACAATCATGCAAGTTAATACAATTGTACAAAGCATATTCCAATACAGCATGACAAGTTGTCCCCAAAAGATACAACAATACATGTTTTCTCAAAATGACTTGTTTTTTTTTGGCCAGGTGAAAGCATTATGTACCTTTATTTTTTGGCCATGGTTGGAAACATCATGTGCCTTTACTCTTTCACTGTCTCACGCATTAGAGCTATCAAACATGCATATGGAGAAAGTCCACAACAACTGCATGTATGTGTACTCCATTGTGAAATAAAGAGAACCAAGAACAACAGGAAATCGATTTTTGAACTAATTGCTATCGAGAAACATAGTTAGGGACTATACATATGTGACTACAAACTATATGTGGCTTGCACATGCGAAGATACTTTAACTTGCATAATATTCTATATTGAACGTTCTATATTCTTTCCTTTTTGAATCTTGTTTTATGACTACTACAGGCGTGCATGAGCTTTTCTTTTCATCATTTTCCAAGACCCAAAGGCTTCGGACAAAGTTCTTATCCAACTTTCTCGAAAACAAGCTAGAAAATTTTATGTTTATAAGCTTAAAATAACAACTTGATCAAATGGTTTCACTAATGCGAAAATGGCCAAATGTTCTAATCTATTGACAAAAGAGATTCACATGAGAACGTGATGTGCATAAAAATTGTCATGCAAAACTTACACAAACTAGATATCAAAAATTTGTAGATCTAGATCTCAAATACCTGTTAAAATTTTGTTGAAGTTGGTCTAGATTATAGTTCAATCGGCAGTTCAATCATGATTTGAAAATCTTTGGCCAAAAATCAAAATTAAAAAAAAAAAAACCAATTTTCTTTTTTGGGTTAGGCGAATTGCAAATGAGAATCAATTTTGCAGCAAATTGCTAGATACACAACTTCTGCATACTTAGTTTTCCTTTCAGATCAGTCTGTACAATGTCGTGCAAATTGCAGACGTTTGTAGATATCTTCTATATTGTTGTAAAGTTGACTTGGAATATAATATTATAGCTTTCTTCACAAAAGCCAAGGACAACATAATATCATAGCCTTCTTCACCATAGGCTAGTAGAAGCTTGTGTGGATAGATCAATTTTTGGCATTTGAGCCTAATCTGTGTTATCAAACAGCCCTTATCCCCTTATTTTCAATTTGAATTTGAAAGAAATTTGTTTCAGAGATTTTGTGTTGTTTCCATGTCATTTGTCTAATTTCCAGCAATACACTAGTGTTGAAATATCACATTGCACGTGCAAGCATTACATCTGAGTCGAGCTGGTTCCACCAAGGAACCCTGGAAGTGCAGCAGCACAAGACGAGAATTTATTGGAGGAAATTGGCAAAATCCGGCCAGTTCTACTGAAGTAGCAATACACACTTTTCAGGTTTTTTCTTTGTTTTGATGGCTACAATTTGGCTTGTGGAAAAATCATGCCTCATAACCGCCCTCCATGTATTAAAAAAAGGTGAAGATTGCTACTATTAATCACATCAAGCAAACAAAAGCTGGAACTGAAATTGGATCAAGTTCACATCCAGCTTTTAAATTGACATAATTTTATAAATTTATATTTAGTTTTCCTTGTCAATGTCGTATATTCAGGTAATAGATTGTCGTCGAGATAACATTCAATAAGTACATCAAGCCAACTGACAATGGCACTACAGTATGCTACCGTTACCAATACCCTAGATAAAAATGAGATGAGCAATATAAGCAAGAATGTAGAAAACAATAAGCACAAATCAGAGCAAGCCATTTGTGTAACAATGTGTCTATAGCATGTTGTGATCCCCAGACGATTGTTGTAAGCAGAAAAACCAAAGCTAGTAGTATTTGCCACCTTTGTCTCACTAGTATCAAGTTTTCTTCTCATGACATAGTAAATACTACTCAATTAAGTTCAATAAGAAACAGCGCGTAAGAGATGTAAAAGACAAGGTCCAAGAGAGTACAGCAAACTCTTGAATTTTCATTGAATTTTTTATAGGCAATTAATATTTATGTTTGGGATGAAGCATACTGTATCTCTAACATTTACAGAGTTTATCATAATTTAAAATCTCTTGTAAAACATGATTTTGCTGGAAAAACAAGTAACTTATTTCAAAAAAAGTTGCTGGATTTGAATATTTCAAAATTGGTTTGAAGCAAACTGAATTGACAACCGAATAGACTGGTGAAAGCGATGAAGACAAAAAAGAGCACAAGATGGAACCAATGAAGACAATTCAGCTTCCAAAACACAAAGTGAGATATTATTATCAGAGTGGAAATTAAAGCTAACTAATGTGCAATCTTCAACCTTATGGAGTCCACCCACGACCCACAAGGTCGCAGACCACCAAGTCGCGGACCATCAACTCCATCGTGCATAGCATGAGAAATTGAAGCTAACTAGATGCAAAGACGAATATCAAAGAAGGGGGGGAGATTTCCCTTGCAAAATATCGTGTATTATGTCATAAGATTAGATGAATGTGCTGAAGATACGTAGAAAATAGAATGGATCAGACTGCCAATCTAAACACTTTGTGACTTAGACCTACACTATTATGCTATTATGGATGATCATAGCCATTCTTGATCTTGACACTAATCTGATCATTGTTCAGAAATGCCAAGGGGATTAAGAAAGTTATTTTAAACCCCGATTTTGCCTGGTATTGATTAACTCATCTGCATTGTCAACATCAGCTGTTTGATACAAAATAGGCAGCTCATCAGTCTGATCGGTGAAATGATACTTCTGTGCAATAGCCTTCACAAGCTGAAAAACATCATACATAGATGGCCTGTCCTTGGGGAGGGAAAGCAGACAAGATCGAGCAATACGCAAAAACTGCGTAAGCTCGCTATCCATGCCTTTACCAAGCAAAGATTTGTCGATGACGTCCGAGGCGCTTCCAAGGCTGCACATCATGGCCACCCACTCCACCAAACTCCCCTTAAATTCACCATTAACAATCAGACCTGTAGGCATTTGGCCTGTCACAAGCTCAAGAAGAACGACCCCAAAGCTATAGACATCCCCTTTCACAGTAGCAACCAATGTTCTCAAATACTCAGGGGCAATGTAACACTGACCTCCTAAATCCCCATTGGAATTTGTGCTGTTGTGAGTATCAACTGGATCCATGAGCCTCGCGAGGCCAAAATCTGTGATTCTTGCATCAAAGTCTTCATCGAGGAGGATGGTGCTGTTACTAATGTTGCGATGGATGATTCTAGGATTGCAGCTATGGTGAAGCCAAGCCAGCCCCCGGGCTGCTCCCAGGGCTACCTTCAACCTTTCAGGCCAATCCAGCCTTGGGGTTGCATCAGATGGGTGGAGTTTGCTTTGCAGAGTGCCATTGATCATGTGCTTGTAGACAAGCAGCCTCTGTGAGGCAGCAACGCAGAAGCCCAGCAGGGGGACCAGGTTCTTGTGCCTGAGCTTGCCCAGGTATTCCATCTCGGAAATGAATAGGCGATCACTGTGGGAAGAGGGGCTAAGCCTCTTGATGGCCAGCAGCGATCCATCTCTGAGTGTGGCCTTGTAGAATACCCCCGTGCGCCCAATGTCCATGATGTTGTCCTGCGAGAATACATTGGTGGCTGCCATAAGATCTGAGAATCGGATCCTCACCAAAGGCTTCTCGAACATGGCCACCCCAATTGTGCGGGGAGACTTGATCTTTCCGACCCAGTTGTTCTCATAACTCAGCAGCTTCCTCTTTGGTTTCCTCTTAAAGAAGACGAAATATATGCAAAGGCTTGCAACTAGCAATGCAGCAGCAGTGCCTCCAGCTACCACCCCTGCAATCAGCTCTTCGTTTGATCTCGATCCTGAGCCGCAAGCCCGTGAAAGAGGCCGTCCACACAGGCCTGGGTTACTCTCAAAAGCAGCCATTTTTCTGCTGGCAAATGTATAAGGTATTTGCCCCACCAGCTCATTGCTTGAAAAATCAACATCAGACAGACGATCAAGCAACCCAATTTGGCCTGGAATAGGCCCTGTGAGGTTGTTTTCCTGCAGATAGAGTCTGTTAAGATAGGTGCAATTGGCCAGCCCAGAAGGAATTGGCCCTGAGAAGTAATTTGCAGACAGGTCTAGCTGCACCAAATAAGGCAGAAAAGAGCAGATGGAGTCAAGGATGGGGCCAGAGAAGGAGTTTCGGGATAGATCAAGGCCTGTGAGGCTACTGCAGTTGCAGAGAGCTTTTGGGAAAGGTCCCCTGAGGCCCATCTGCCCAAGCGAGAGGCTATACACTTTGATCTCTGATGGATGCAGGCATTGCACGCCTGTGTAGCTGCACACAGCGTAGCCTGACACGTCTGTGAATGTCCAAGAGGATAAAGAATTTAGTGGGTCGATCACAGTCCGTTTGATTTCCTTGAGGCAATCCACATCCGTGGATTGGCACAAGCCTCCATGCCACCCCCACAGCAGCAGCAAAGGCAGCATTGCCACCAATCCCATCCCACTGCTTGCCATCCCCACCTCTCTCTATTCCCTCATGCAATTTCTCAAAGACGCAACAGTTATCACTAATCCTTCCCAGAGATTGAGCCTTCCTCAACCGTAACACACACCAATGGACCCAGATTCTGATCACCAATCTTTTCCCAAGTTTAAGCTTATTTCCAAGCTTTAACACACACACCAATGCACTTAGATCCTGATGCATCTACAGATTTTTCATCAGGCGGCCATATCCGCCCTTCCCATTGTCTTCCCTTCCCTTCCCCCATCTCTCGGTCTGTCTATCAATTCCATTCTCTGTATTCTCGCTCGCTCGCTCTCTCTCTCTCTCTCTCTCTCTCTCTCTCTCTCTCACAGAACAAAAGAGCGACGAAGGCTCGGGGAAACCTTAGCGTTTGTAAGAAGATCCAACGGTGGCGTGCCGCTAAGATCCCAGGGCGATCGACGCCCTCGATGTTCGCCACGTGTCAGAAATGCCACCTGGAAAGTTAGTGACACGTGACATGATCTGGATGATCTGGAGTATATATCTAACGGTGGCGGACAAAGAATGAGGTCGTGGCAACTAGATACGGGATCCCGAGGGACAATCATTTAACACCAGAGAGTGCGCCCCCCTTCCCTTGGTAATGGCACGATGGGATAATGGATTGATTTTTTTAGGGTTGGATTTTCTTAGATTTTGTCGCCCCTTTTCAGGACCATAGCCATGCCATTGGGATCCAACTTCAACACTCATATCATTGGTGTTACTAAGCATGAGCATGAGCCACTAAACATAAATGGAGATTCTACTCGAGCTTGCGCTGCTAGGCCTTGATTCTTGGCATCCATCCTTGACATCTGAGTTGATCTGCACATCCAGAAGATTATCGAATAAATGAGGGTCTCCTTCGCTTACCCTCATGGTGAGAGCTTCAAATGCAAAGTTATCTTGGGAGTATGAAGATTTGTGATATTGGAGCAATCTCGAGTGGAATTGTCACCTAGAGGACCGAAAGCATAGCAATCACCGATTGACAAGGAATGGTTTTGTCATGGTGATATCCAAGCTAGGCAAGCCTTTGCATTGCCCACCCAAACTAGATCCCCTCCTATTTTTGTTAAGGCTCAGAATTTGACTCTTAGACTTTCCAATTCACCACCATTATGTGAAAATATGCACATACGTCCATCGCAGTGCACTGTATGGGTAGAGTTGTTGACTGCGCTTGGAAAGGCGCAAGCTCGAATCCCAGCCGCTACATAGTGACATCTTAGGAGCTCGCTCCTCACTTGGCATTGCCAAGTTGTATATGTTGTGTATAACCTACTAGTGGCATAACTTTGTATACAAAAAAGAAATATGCACATAACAACTTAGGCCAATTTTTTGGAGGCCAAACTTGGGGGCCAATTTAAGGACACTCCCTTGGACAAGTATAGGGCCTCACGTTTGTGACTTTATAAATAAAGGGCCCAAATTTTAGCCCACCAAGAACATATATTTATTTAGTTTGAAACTCATGTGATTCTATTGGCTAGACTTAGATGCATCTAGACCATTAATATAAGTAGATGGCTAAGATGAGCATGTGGCCTAAAGGTTTCAAACGCAAGCTCCAAAAGACTATAAGTAGGGCTCAACCCTCCTCATTTGTTATCTTGATGCAATGCTCAAGAAGCCTTTTTTGAGTTATCCTCAAAAAATTCACATTTTTTAAGCTTATCAATTTTTTAAAGACTCTAACTCGTTAAAGGATTCATATGTTTATACAAGTTTATGAATTTTTTTTTGCTAGTTTCGTTCCTATACTTTGCTAGTTTTCCGAAGCATCGTTTGATGTATATTGATCAACGTTAAGGGAAGGTGTTATACACTTGGATTACATTGTCTAGTTTCTCTCTCTATCTAACAGTTGTAATTTCTCTGTCTATATCTAGGTAGATCTACATGAACAAAGTGTAGTTTCGTTCCTATACTTTGCTAGTTTTCCCAAGCATCGTTTTGATGTATATTGATCAATGTTAAGGGAAGGTATTATACACTTGGATTACATTGTCTAGTTTCTCTCTCTATCTAACAGTTGTGATTTCTATGTCTATATCAGTTATGGACTTGGCTCATTACCTTCGCCGCGTCCATTCTTTTATTCATGCATAAGCAGGCCTAAGGGCCCTTTTTTATTCATATACTGGCCTTGGGCCCTATTTGGTCATATTTTTAGGACTTGGTCACGTTGATTTGGAGTGGGGGTCCTCCTATTGGGAGGGCGCACTATTTTCCCTCCAAATTCTTTTTCCCTCCCTTTTTTGAATCCTCTATTTGATTCAGGGAGAGGGTATAAGTAGGGCAGCATTGTATTCCTTTATTCAGTTTATGATGATTGCTCATCTTTAGCCTCCTTAAGCATTCTCTCTTCCTGCTTTCTAGCATAGCTAGTGAATCTTAGCTTGTAACTTGGTATCAGAGCACTTTCCTACAGATTGGTGGAGGCTATCTAGCGCCCTACCGCCCATCACTTTCATCGATTTTCTTCGTCAGTTTTTGCAGATTGGTCGTGGCTGTCCAGCGCCCTACTACCCATCACTTTCAACGATTTCTTCATCATTTTTTGCAGTTTTGGTGGAGGCTGTCCAGCGCCCTACTAACCCATCACTTTCGTCGATTTTTTTCGGCAGATTTTCATTGTTTTTGCAGATTTGGTAGCTGTTGTCCAGCGCCCTACTACCTCATCATTTTTGACACTTTTCGTCACCTATTTGCTGTCCATTTTTTATATTGATTGGAGGCTGTCCAACGCCCTACAATCGTCTCATTTTCAACGGTTCTTTTCCCCGACTTGCTGTCCGTTTTGGCTATTGATTGGAGGCTATTCGGCACCTTACTTCAGCACCTTTTTCAGCCTATTCTTCAGCATATTGTGGATCTTGGTAGTTGCTACCCAGTGCCCTATTATCTTCAGCATTTACCTCTCTGTGTTGGCAATACCGAGTGGACGACTGATCAACATTCACCCAGGTATTGCTTGTGCTCTTTTTGCACCTACTTGCTGTCTTTTCTGCTCACATAC
Organism: Diphasiastrum complanatum; assembly: GCA_029204225.1. Classification (NCBI taxonomy): domain Eukaryota; kingdom Viridiplantae; phylum Streptophyta; class Lycopodiopsida; order Lycopodiales; family Lycopodiaceae; genus Diphasiastrum; species Diphasiastrum complanatum. The sequence goes on along the minus strand of CM055105.1, from coordinate 29,785,652 downwards.
TGCTCTTTTCTAGCCCCCTATTCCTGTTCATATTTGTTGCCTCACACCCTCCTCTTTCCATTTTTTCCATTTTGTTAGAACCCTTCTACTTCTTGGCCTTGCACATCTGTTGTCCATTAATCTCCTTTCTTAGCCCCTGATTTTTTGATTATTATCCATCTTGATTGACTGTTTATGTGCCATTTTTGGTGATTTCGGAAGTTAGACGAAGTTGGGGTGATGACAAACGTCCTCTCCCTCAGGTTTTTGTCTCTTCCTTAGTCCTATGGCGACTTCTTCATCAGAAGACCCTCTATAGAGCTCTTTGGATGATCGTTTTACACATATTGATTCCTGCATGGATCATCTTGAGAGTCGTATTGATCGTGTTCTTTCTAGCCTTGAGACTATCCTACCACGAGGGAATACCACCCCCCCTGACATTCTTCATTGTCCTGGTAAAGCACCTTTATTTCCTATTTTGAGTACGCCTGTTCCTGCTCCATCTCCATTTTCAGGAGGTGCTTTTGGTAGTACGTTTGGTCTCCCTTCATATAGTGCTAGTCCTTATGGGTCTCCTGTCGGGTCTTCTGTACCACCACCTGGATTTCCCTCCTCACCACCAAGATTTCCTTCTACTTTTTCAGGTACTCCTGAGCCTCATTTTGCTCGTGATTTTCGTGATCGCATCCAGCTTACTACTTATTCTGGCTCATATGATGGGAATATCTTGAAAAAATGGTTCTCTAAGTTAGAGAACTATTTTCTTATGTATTCCAAGACTGAAACCCATAAAGTGCAGTTAGCTGCTTAGATGGTCGAGCTCAGACTTTGTGTAGTCTCCTGGTCCTCCTACCGGTGTTTTTTGCCATGAGGCTTTTACTCCTAATGATTCTGATGTTTATATCCAGATTCTTGATACTCCTGATCGACATTCTGTTGATGAGACGGTTGACCCGCTTCCTGATGATCCCGCTTCTACCGCTTGCCATGCGCAGCTCTCTGTTAGTACCAACACTGGAGTTTCACCTTTCTTATTGGCTCATGGGTATGCTCCACTTTTTCTAGGGGTGCCTCTTCCTCTTGATGATACACCAGTTACCATTGCTTCTTTTTAATCCGGTGCTCGCGAGCTTATTGCTCGGGCTACTACTCACTTACAGCAGGTTCAACAGCGCTATTAGACTTCTGTTGGTTGTCATCGCCATCATGTTGAGTTTCAGGTTGGTGATATGGTTTACCTTCGATTATGCTTTGCACGTCATCACTTTATTTAGGGTCACGCTTCTACTGAGAAGCTTGCACCACACTATTATGGGCCTTACTGTATCTTGGATCATCTCAGCCCTGTTACGTACCGGTTACAATTGCCTGATTCTACACGAGCCTGTGATATCTTTCATGTTAGCCTTTTATGAGCTGCCATTGAGGATGATGCTCCTCGCGATCTCATATTTCCTACAGAGCTAGAGTTGTTTTCTTTTCTGCCAGCTGCCATCCATCAGGTTCGCCTTCAATATAGTTGACAACACAGGCAGGTTCAATTTTTAGTATAGTGGGATGGTCGTCCTCTTGAGGAGGCCACTTGGGAGCCTATTGATGTCTTTTATCATACACCATTATTGGCAGAGTAGGCTCGAGCCCTCATGGCTTTAGTTCTCTCCTCTACTACGGATGTCATTGTAGATGTTCCCTCTACTTCATGATTCAGCTAGCTATGACTATTCTTTTATGTTTTGTTTGTAGTATTTGCTTAGTTATTGATTTACACAATTATGATGCTTTTGGGGTATCTATTGTGACGACTTATGTCCTATCCATCAGTATTTCCATTAGTTCGTGATTTTTTAGTATCTAGCAAGCTTACCTTATTGTTCTAGATAGTCATTATGCTTGTTAGCCGGTAACGGGCTTTGTTTTTCTACAGGGGAGAGTTATGGACTTGGCTCATTACATTCATCGCGTCCATTCTTTTATTCATGCATAAGCAGGCCTAAGGGCCCTTTTTTATTCATATACTGGCCTTGGCCCCTTTTGGTCATCTTTTCAGGACTTGGTCACGTTGATTTGGAGTGGGGGTCCTCCTATTGGGAGGGTGCACTATTTTCCTTCCAAATCCTTTTTCCCTCTCTTTTTTGAATCTTCTATTTGATTCAGGGAGAGGGTATAAGTAGGGTAGCATTGTATTCCTTTATTCAGTTTATGATGATTGCTCCTCTTTAGCCTCCTTAAGCATTCTCTCTTCCTGCTTTCTAGCTTAAGTCCTGCTTTCTAGCATAGCTAGTGAATCTTAGCTTGTAACTATATCTAGGTAGATCTACATGAACAAAGTGTATTTCTTATCATGGATGTGATCTTTATCTAATTGTAAGTTTAGTTTATCAATCTTTTTGGATCCATTATAATCTTGGAAGATAGATCTTGATGCGTTGTTATGTGGTAGTTTATCCCTTGGTTATTTTGCAGCGACAAGTTTGATGGCTGAAGCCAAATCCTGATTTTGGCACTTGCTGTGTATGAAAATTTCACACATCATACATAGCATACTCTAGATTATTATCATATGTCAAGATGCATTAAAATGCATTGCTACATGCACATGATATTTTCTTCTGTTCAACCATAACTTTGAGTTTGATAGATAGAAACAATCTCTCTTGTGACTTTGCTTTGCAACAAGGACCAGTTTATCATATACACTCATTTCTAGGCCTAAGACTCTCAAGGGAGCAAGCGCAAAGTGATTTAGTCCACAACATGATGTCATTAGTGTTCTCCTTTACTACAACTATGTTAGAATTGGAGAGTGTAAGCCTTTGAGCCTTTGTTGCTCCATTCATAAGACATGCAACATGGATGAGGAAGAAGGGTTGGATCAAGAGTGTGTGCAAGACAACCTGAGCCATAACAAACATCAAGGGTATCAACAACAAAAAGCAAAGTTTTATGGTAATTTATGCTATAGAGAGTGATCTTGATTTGTGTTTTTTTCAATTTTTGTTTAAATCATTCCATGTCATACCCCTATGGATCCTCTAGGTATGATAAAATGATGACTGATAATATATTATTCTAGATTAGACATGTATTGAATACTGGAAAATTTTATTTCATTCATTAATGTTGTGGCTTCTGGTAGAATTAGAGGAGGACACACATGCATATAAGGAAGATGATGACCAATAAGAGGTAGCAACGTGATCAATCATGAATGATGGATCATCAATTCATCAAAGAGAGAATATCAACAGACCGAGATTCAAAATTATGTAGCCCTTAATGGATTACCTAGGTCAAGTCTTACTAACAATAGTCCTACAAGCATCATGACATATATTTTTTGTATAGGTTATAACTTTCTTGATATATAACATATGTAATTATCTCTTACAAATTTCTCATTTTTTTTGGAGATTTCTTGCCTTGTCTTGCAAAGACAAGATTTTCTATTCCCCTTTGGATGTACTCCTTTTGGCCTGATACCAGGTGAGAACAGAAAGAAGCTAGACCAGAGATTCTTTAAATGCATTTTTGTTGGATATGCAGATGATGGCAAGGCATACAGATTATACCATGAAGGATCGAATGAGGTCTACATTTTTAGAGATGTTGTCTTTCATGAGGAAGATGCGTGGCATATAGAGGTAGAGAACGAATGAGAAAATGATCAAAGGCTACAAATTCTTGTTCTGAATGAACCACCTAAGGGGGCTGAAGACAATAATAGAGCAGAATCGGTTGAAGAGAAAACAGTTGATCAAGGAACAGATCAAATGGTGGAGCAGCCAAAGGAAATGGAACTCAGACGATCCATAAGGACGAAAGTGAGACCAACCAAATTCAAAGATATGGTACTCTTGATAACAGAAGAAATGATAAAGGAGCCCAACGCCTATACAGAGAAGCTATAAAGAGTCTGGACTGGAATCTATGGAGGGAGGCAATGATTGAGAAAATGCATTCAATAGAGAGGAACCAAGCTTGGAATTTGGTCAGGTTGCATGAAGGGAAGAAGACCATAGGATCCAAGTGGGTGTTTAAAATCAAGTATGATGCAGATGAAAAGGTGAACAAGTACAAAGCGAGGATCGTGGCAAAGGGATACTCTCAGGTGCATGGGATAGAGTATGACAATACCTTTGCATCGGTGGCAAGAATTTCCTGCATCAGAATTTTGCTAGCTTGGGCGACAATGAACAATTTCGAGATCTGTCACATAGATGTGAAGACAACTTTTTTGAATGGGGATTTTCATGAGGAAATATACATGGAACAACCAGAGGGTTTTGAGGTTGGAGAAGGGTTAGTATGCAAGTTGAACAAGGCCATATATGGACTGAAGCAGACATCGAAATCCTGGTATGAAAGGATTGACATATTCTTCAAAAGGGAGAATTCTTCCAGGTGTAACACTGACAACAATGTGTTTTTTAAGAGGGAAGGTGAGAAAATGATCATTGCAGCTATATATGTTGATGATATTATACTTATTGCAAATGACATTAAGATGCTGAGAGAGTGCAAGGGGGACCTAAACCATGAATTTGACATGAAGGACTTAGGGGACTTGAGCTACTATCTTGGGATTGAAATATAAAGGGACAGAGGTAGTAGGATGATGAAACTGAGTCAGAAGAAACACATATAAGATTTGTTGGAGAGATTTGGCATGAAGGATTGTCATCCAGTGGGAACCCTATGGAACATGGAACGAGACTCAGCAAGGACATGTGTCCACATAATGAAGAAGAGTAGCTGGAAATGAAGAGAGACTCATTTCGAAGTCTGGTGGGGTCTCTAATGTATGTGATGTTGTGCACACGACCAGACATATCGTTGGCAGTTGGGAAATTGAGTCGATTTCTTGTAAACCCATGCTTGGAACATTGGTAGGCTGCGAAAAGGATCTTGAGGTATTTGAAAGGATCACAAAATATAGGAGTCACATATGTAGGGAAAGAGTTCATGATGACTGGTTATGTGGATGCTGACTAGGGGGGAGATATTGATGACTGGAAATCCACCTATGGGTATGTTTTCATTGCAAGTTGGGGAGCATTAACTTGGACCAGTTGCAAGCAAAGGTCTGTAGCACTTTCATCAACTGAGGCTGAGTACATGGGAATGTGTCAAGGAGCAAAAGAGTACCCGTGGACTGGAAATTTTCTGTCAGAACTGGGAATCGAAGGACAGCCTAGCATGCTTTATGGAGATAATCAGGGTTGCATGTTTCTCTGTAGGAATGGAGGTTTTCATAAGAGGAACAAACATATCGATGTGCAATATCATTATGTGAGAGACCTGGTGCAGGGCAATTTGATCAAGATATAGACTATTGTTGCACTGAGGAGATGATTATTGATGGACTGACTAAGGCTTTGCCAAAGGAGAGATTCTGCCATCTTAGAGAACAGATGGGTCTTCTTGATGCTGGTTAATTAGATTTTTTTATTGAGGGAAAATTTGTTGGAACAATTAGAAAATCTAGTTAACTATATTAACGGCATGGAAGTCCATCTCTGCTGAAGTTCTTGATACATATAGGACACGTGCTAGAATAGGTACTCATAGGTGTGATTTTTTGGTTCTTGGCATGTACGAGTCCTGTTCTTGAGGGACATTTGTAAAGTAAATAGAAGCAACTGGTTTTGGCTGTGATGTCTCACTCGAGCTTTTGCCATCTTTCGTGCATTGATTATTTGCTATGTGCTTTTTGTATTAATTGCTTGGATGAATGTGTCTTGTTGTGTGTCTGTTTGCTAAAGGTGTAGGGACTATCCATATCAAGCAGGTACTGAACATTCATAACCGTCACACTCTAGCAAACACCATGTTTATCCAAAAATCTTAATGAGAGCCACCCATCCTTGTGAACAGTTGATGATCAATATCCTCACGTTCTATAGACTTTATTGTTCGCATCGTGGATTGAAAGAGCCAATACATATCATCTTAATCTTGCAATGGATATGTTAGTCATGCAGCATTGATTGTTGATGGGAGGTATTGTATTGATAAAGTGTTTAACATTGTTGAAGAAAGCTTTTACCTTCATACTGTCTAATCCGAAGTTCCATGCACTCAATCACGACTGTTCAAGATTGATTTGAAGTGAGCAGTGACTCCATACCAAGTCTCTACCTCAATTTAAGAGTCAATGATCATTACATTTGTGTGGCTGTGACCCGAGCGCTGACTTTGAGTAGTGTTCTAGTTGTGTTGTGAACGTTGGGCTCTAGCTACCGACGCAAACCGTTTCTGAGTCGTGGATCAAAATTCTAAGATAGATACTTCTTGGCACTGTTAGCAAATCTCAACATTTCATGTTGCCGCGACATTCTCAGCTATCAGTGGCCTTCTAAGAGAAGATCATTATGATAGAAATCAGAATGAGAATGGTGTGTTCATTGTCCTACAACTAGTGTTTCCAACAGAAGACTTCCATTGCATCACTAAGTTACGGTTTATCGTCGCTGCTCTGAGCAAAGAGATGGAAGGAAGGCATTGTTGACTTGCAAATTGTCATCATCATTGCAACCCAACAAGCAAAAGGATAAACATCATTATCCCATTGTAGAGAGAGGAAAGAAGAATAGCAGATGAAACAATAAAGAGAAGGCACTCCATCACTGCTTGCTTGTTGACTCTAGCTCACCTCTTGCAATTACTTCCAGCGCATTTCCAAGCAAGAAGAAGACATCCATTGCTATCTACTTACTCCATGGGCTGAATTTGAATATAGATGAATACTGATCCATAGCTGACGTTTATATACTATTCAAGAGAGTTGGTCTTCAACTGATGCTTACAATATGAAGAGCATTGATTGTTGTCTACATGTGCACTAGCCCACTAATACTCTTATCATATATGGACTACGGACTTGGAGCTCTAACTGCAGCTCCATGAGCGTAGATTCTCACCATGTCATGTATGCTCTAAGTGCCAATACTCTGATGACTCTACCTAGTAATTAGGGAGATTTGGTCTCCACTCTTCCAGTTCTGAGTACTCTGAGCGGAAGTTCATAAGATCATACTTGTTTTGAGCGATGCACTCCAGAAATTATGTACATAATTGGAATGGAGACTCACTCTCATTCAAGACTGACTTTGAGAGCTGATTCATAATATTCTAGCATGCAATACTATATGATAGTTCATGCTGGCCTATTAATAGTTCAACAATGTTGACTACCAATTGTTCTCCATGACCAATGTTTCTCTTTTGAGTATATGGTCATTTAGAAAGTTATCAAATTGAGCCATCATTGCGTCAAAGCTGATTTCTGAGTTGAGACAATAGTCGCATTTGATCTTGGATTTGTCCTTCTTGGTCTTGCTTGGAGTTGGAGTTGAGGATCCATCTTGATCTTCAATATTTGCTTGACTCTCCTTGAATGTGGCTCCCTTGCTCTTGGTTTTTCCTTTTCCCTTGGTGAAGCCTTGCTTGATCATCCATGGATAGAGAGCCTATCCATCCTGGCATCGAAGTGTCGTCTCCTATTCTCCTCGGCCATGAGGACACCTTGGAGGTCTTCAATTGATGACAACTTGCTCATTATGGCATATCCTTGAACCAAGCTAGAAAAATATACACAAAGGCCATTCGAGATTAGTTTTACAAGCTCATCTTCCTTTATAGACTCTCCTATACAGGCAAGTTCTTTGTTCAACACCTTGACCCTTAGAGCATATGAATGAGCACTCTCCCCCAACTTTTGGTAACTTTGAAAGATTCGATGCCTTAAGGCAACAATGTTTTAGTGTTCTTTGACACATAAATTTTTTGAAGGGACTCTCAAGCCTCTTGGGTCGAGGTACACTCTCCTACTTCCTTTAGGAGTTCATTGGCTACATTTTAATACAATGACGGGCTAGTTTGCACCTCTTCTTGTATTTAGTGGATTCTTGAGGGTGGATAGGCTCATCCTCCTCCCCACTCACTATGTCCATCAAATCTTGCATTACAAGGATTGATTCTATTCTTAGTTTCCAAATAGAATAGTTTGATTTGTTCAACCTTTCACTAGAATCCAAAAGATAAGCATTCATGGATGACATCCTCTTCTAAACAAGAGATTGATTCTATAAGAATGGATACACAATAGAAGGATGCAAGTACTAGCTATCCCACTATCTAGGGACCTGAGAATGATCAATAGATGAATTATTAACAAGATGCTATTTGATCTTGAGCTCAATCAATTCTATTGAAAAAGATTGGGCCAATAGATCTTGTTCTTCACCTTGGTGACAAGAAACGGTTTTTGCCGCACTACCGGATGATAGTATGGATTGGTGCGCATGTAGGCGGGTGCTGCGAGATACCGTGCCATGGAGGTTTTCCTTGATGTCCTCCTTGGCTTTTGACTTGAAGAAGGCTCTTCACCATCAACATCCAAAGAATCATCAACATTGTCATCAACATCAAGGGAAATTGAAATGCCCCAATCTCTTGTGCCATACCTCTTGCATTGACAATTTCTCCTTTTCCATACATCCAACTTGATTAGCAACAAGACAAGCATCAAGTTTGAACAATTTACTTGGCCTCTTCCCTTTTGCAATCACCATATCCTTCTTCTTGATCAAGCATGAATCACCATCAAACTCCACCTTAAGACCCTTATTTAGCATTTGACTCACACTAAGAAGATTCTTAGTAATATATGGAATGAACAAAACATCCTTCAAATGCACATTCCTATTTGTAGAGAGAGAAATAGGAATTGTGCCAATACCTTTGATTGCACAAAGGTCATGTGTGAGCTTGCTCCATTATCAATCCACCAAGGATCAATATCTCCATCATTAGCAATCAAACATGAAGACATCACAAGAGCATCATAATTTGAGTTTTGATCATCAACACCATCTTCATTAGATTTCCTTGGTTATCACCTTGATCTCTCTTCTTTTTGAAGCACTCACTAGAAAAATTTCATTTGATTCCACTATAGAAACATTATAGTTTAGATATATATTTTTTCTTGCCAACATAAGTAGAAGGCACACCTTGATCTTGCCCTTTAGACCACTTTCCTTTGCTCTTGCCCTTGAACTTGCCTCTTGAGAACATGCCTCCTCCTCTCCGACTTCAGATGTGGAAGTAGATCCTCCTCTTGATAGAAGTCTAAACTCCTCATTCACCAATATGCCTTGCAAGTCCTCCATACTTAGAAAAATTTTAAACAAGATTATCACTATTCCTGCCTTGTTTTTGACAAGGGCTTATGAGAATTCTTTTATTAATCTAACAGATCAACAAAAATATGAAATTGTCCAGGTGAATTATACATGTTGATGAATGACTTTTTGTTTGACAAGTGCTCTACAGCTTTCACTCTCTATAACATTGGTACCTTCCTTGTTTATTTTTTGTCATTTTTTGATTTGGTGATTTCTTCTGATTGCATATCTTTTTCTAGATTGTTTTTTGTTCATCAAGGATAGCCATTGAACAAGAGACATCATGTAGCATATCTCGAAAATAACTTGTCATTCCTCTATCAATCTTAAAATCACCTTATACAGAGTTTTGAATTTCTGAGCATATTCCAAATCTGCGAAATACATATTATGTCCGAGTTGATTCCTGCATCTCATGGTCATATTCATCTTCGAGTCAACTACAGCAAGATCGAAACAAATTTAGTTAAAATTTGTTCAATCTTTAGTCCAGTCGCATGTTCAACATGCTTCAACTATGTGTTCCACACGCCGATACAATCTTAAGCATGAACAATTATCACAAACAACATCCCCACCAACAGATTTTTTAGGGGAGAGAGAGAGAGAGAGAGAGAGAGAGAGAGAGAGAGAGAGAGAGAGAGAGAGAGAGAGAGAGAGAGAGAGAGAGAGAGAGAGAGAGAGAGAGAGAGAGAGAGAGAGAGAGAGAGAGAGAGAGAGAGAGAGAGAGAGAGAGAGAGAGAGAGAGAGAGAGAGAGGACCTGCTTGGATTCACTGGAGCAGTTATGCTGCCAACAACAACATCAGCAAGATCGACAGCCAAGGTCACAAACCCAAGGTTGACAACGACAAGGCTAAGAAGACAGATGGGCTATCCGAAGCAACTCAATCTGAAGAAGTACCCCCGTCACGACGAAGATCCTTCGTAAAAAGAGAAACATGAATGACAAGCAAGAACTGTGTAAGCCTCATGGTGAATCCCGAAAGATGGAATGACCATGTAGGAACTAGTATTTCTAGGCAAAGTAATAAATGCAAGTAGACCTCTCTTAAAGAAAGTAGAGTGAGCCACCTTTTGATGGTGACCTCTAGTGGAGAGCATTATTCCACTTGTAGTTTGTGAAATGTAGAAATTCCACTAGGATGTCACCTAAGGAGCTCTCTTGCTTATTTAAGAGGCTCCCTCTTTGTGAAGAGGAGCCTTTTGCATTGATTTTACATGAATTTGATGCTACACTAAGCTCCTTGATCATGATGCTTTTCTTGAGTGATGCCCTTATGATCATGCCCTTCCATTCATATTGTGTGTGGTTGTGGACTTTAGAGTGGATTAGTTTTCTTGCTTTCCTAGTTGTGGATTAGTTTTCCTTTCTGTTTTGGTGGATTAGTGTAGGTTGCAAGCATCCAAGAGATTTGTAGCCAATAATGTGGTATAGATCTTGCAAATTCATTTACGTTTTGGTTTTTTGAGTTTCTTGGAAACTTCAAGAATCAAGAAGATGGATCTTCTTGGTTCTTGAATGCTTGTAGAAATTAGTTTTCTTGTTTTTATGAGGAATGTGGCATGCTAGTCTAGTTTTTTTATTTTGCAAGTAGTTTTACAACCCTGAGAATCTTTCTGCCTGATCTGGGCATGGTAATAAGCAAGATAATCAGTAAGACATTCCCACAATCCCTGGTGACAGGCAGAAAATAGATGCTGTGACAAGAAAGAAATAGTATCAGATTCTACAGTGTAGAATCTGCCTACAAATTTCTCATATGCAAATGGATCTTAGGAATGATGATCTGAATAGCTTCCCCTGATCAACAATCAGATTAGATTTCAAACAAGATGATCCACTCAAATCCAGCAAAATCACTCTCAATCTAACCCTAAAATACAATTTTAACCATACTTATGCCAAAACAAAATGCCTAATACAAGCGAACATCCATCCAAACATGTTGCAAACTGAAAAATTGGCGTAGCACCTTGGCAACGGTGTCAAAATTGTTGTGGGGCTATTTCCTACCCTAGCCTCAACCCAAGATCCAAGCACACAAGCATCAAGCAGATGAGGTCAGATGTCACGTGGAGGTTCGATCCCATGAGAGCAATAGCATAGATCAAAGTCCAGCATGCATTGATGATCCATAATTAACACTAAGATCCATTAACACTAAGCATTATCCCTACATCCATTAACACTAAATCGACAAAGATCGAAGCTTACTCTTCTCTCTCTCCCTTTCTCTCTCACAAAAAGCATAAGAATTAGCAATCCCAATAATAATCAAATCCAACAATCAACAAACACAAAGAAAGAATGAGAGATGGAGGAAAAGAGTTAGAGAGCAAGGACATTCCACATCCATTCAATTCCTATTGGCTAATTCTAGCCTAAGTATTTAGAAAGTGGAAGGAACCCATTCATTAATTGGAGGACCCAAATTGAATTTTGCTGGAAAGTCCTACTTTATTCAATAACTTGAGTTTTAGACCCCGTGACATTAAAAGTCTCGCAAAAAGGCCTAAAGTCCTTTTATTAACTTTCTAATCAAATAACTATGTGATCATCGGGTTGGACTTACACCATGCAGGGAGCAAATGCCTCTGACTTATTAATTAGAGTTAGGTTTGCCTTGGGATCTGCAAACCCTCCAACATAGTGCTACAATAGCACATAATGTAGATGCAACATTTATTTAATGCTAACAATATTTGATTTGTAATGAAATTTCACTTAGTCCTTGTCATGATACCATAGACATTAAAGCTAATGTTGTCAAATATATTGCTTAGTCCTTGAACATATTTATTGATCAACTTAATGTAGTCATGCTCCTAGAAAGTTTGGATGTAGATGGAGCTCAACTTGTTAATGTAGGCCTTGGATCATCAATCCCAATCATTGCAAATGATAACTTGATTTATTATTGAATGAAATTAGGTGTCAAAATTAGTTTATTGATTTGATTTGAAGTTTTCGTATAACATTGTAACAAAGTATGCAAAATCTTTTAAACAACTTCTTGTTATGACCAAATATTTGACTATAAGAGTTTGAAAAAAAAAAGGGTGCAAAATTACTTGTTTCGATAGGCTTTAAGCTTTGTTAGAATGCATATAAGATCATCATTGAAGTAGCTTTCTATAGACACCATAAGTTGTGATTCACTTATTGTCTCTTGATACGTGCTTCAAGTCCATCTTGTGCTTCATCCTTATGTAGAATTGATTAACGGCTAGCTACAATGGCCTATGGATGTCACAAACATAACTTTTTTGACGTGAAAACCAAATTTAATAAGGTAATACACATGGTCATTCCTATGGAGCCCAACAATACTAGGTAAGGTAATTTATATGTGGTTGAGAAGTTTAATTATGCTAGTCTAATTGCAGCTAAAACATGGGATGGATTGTGTCGGAGTTTAATCCTACTCCTACTCATCCTAACCACCACCTTCCTTCTCTCAATTTTACTCTCTCAAATTAAGTTTGCAGAAAATGAACTCCTTTTTAAAAATCTGCATATTTGAACAGTTTGTCGCAATAGCCTACATTTTTGCCCCCATTTTTTGACAGCCAAAAAATGCGACACTCCTCGCAAATTTCCACAGGCAAAAAACCCCGATACCTAACAAAAGCTTCGCTATTTCACTTTTGGGCTTTTTTGAGCACTTAAGGTTTTGCAAAAAAGACGACAAAGTGTTCACTGAAGGTTTTTAGTCCATTTCAAGCACTTCCAGAAATGTGACACTGCTTCACGGAAAAGGCGAAAAAGATGACACTCTATAGATTTACACGGGATTCCACACAGGCGAGAGTTGCCTTCGCAGAGTGTCGCGACGACCGTGTTCAGATTTACATGGGATCCCAAGTACAAACCTCCACGCTCCAATAATATACCGATCTATTGATCAATTTAATCGCTATCTTGTAATTGTAATGTTAAGATAGCACAAGATCTTCTAGCTGCTACATAAGTGATTGAAGATGAATCAAGATGTGAGTTTAAGAATTCAGAGCAGGTATTGCAAAAGATTCAATCACAACATAAAGGATTGTCGCATCCTCAAGCACAATGAAGCAAGGAAGAAGATGCAGCAGCACCAAGAGGGAGGCTTTGACACTGTCAGAAATCCACAAGAAGAGGACAAGGCGTTGATGGTACAAGATCAACCAGGTAGAGATGCCTATCGATGGTATCTTGATTCAGGTGCTTCACAACACATGACACCATGTAAGAACCTTTACTCTACTCTCACAACAATGGACTCAAAGTACATTTTCTTTGTCAACTCAAGCATTGTAAGGTCAAGGCATTGTCTGCGACTTCAGTTCCCTGACGACATCACTAGATAGCTAGATGGTGTACTTTATGGTTTCAAACATAACGAATGCTATTGACATCCATCCTTGAATCCATAACACGGGACAATATCAGAGAGGTGAGGCCATTGACTAGGCTTCATTAGAGGAGTTCCAAGGTCCAAAAGGACTGTCTAAGAAATGCCATATAAGAGAGAAAAAATTGTCGGATATTAAAACTCCGATCGAGTTTTTGGTCTGCTCGCACAACTTCGATGACTTGACTTCACTAGTAACATGTGTAGTTAACTGGAAGTTGGGTAGCCACAACGTGTGGGGTCCATACTTCAAGATTCTATTTTCTACCATTAACTAACATGACTTCTCGTGTAAATGCAAATCGTATTGCACATCAAATTTTCTTTCCATCTACCCATAGCGTTCACATTAAAGGAAAACAGTCTTATCGATCTGAATATCATGGAAAGAAACTTTGAATATTTTGGATCACAATGAGCGCCAATGTGAATCTAAATTTTTGCAATTCAAAAAATATGGAGTGTGTTGGATTAAAAGGAGCGGCAAGGTTATTTCAAACTTTTGCAATTCAAAAATTTGCAATTTCAAAACACATCTATTGAAAAAGTATTTTGCTCATAACTGCAAAGCTTTGATTTTTCATATAAAGTAAGAAACATGGAGTGTGTTGGATCAACAAGAGTGCCAAGGTCATTTCAAACTTTTGCAGTTGAAATTTTTTTTTTCGATTAAGACAAGTTTTAAATAGCTTGCAAGATATATAACAATTTGGTTTTCAACTAGATTAATCTATCGATTCTTAAGATATCTAAGTATCATCTCCATATCGATCCTCCTACAGAATATGCTCCATTGTCGAAAAAAAATCTGAAAAGATCCACCTTAACAGCTCACCAAATCATGGATCACAGGACAGAGAACAAGAAACATTGTGATCTATGGGTTGATGGAAGTTTATATCCAAAAGATCTAAGCTCAATGCAACATCCAAATTTTAGATCAGTCACACAACTCATAATGTTTTTATGTGAAAGACACAATGGTCTATTGGGTTATTGTGAAAGATTGAAAAGTTATGGCATAAGTAATTCAATGAAAAAAATCCATTAGTTGGAAAATATGCTGAATGGTTTGTTTAATGACTACAAAGAAAAAAGAAACTCTTTTGTTGCAAACAAAAGAAGAGAATGAAATCTTGAAGATAGATAATTCTCATTTGCAAAATATTATATTAAACCTTAACCAAGAAAATAACAATATGAAACTAATTGTACAAACATTGCATACCTCATATTGTCAAATAAGTGCAGAAGTAAACACATTACGGGAGAAATTACTGAACAATAAACGAAAAAGAGTTATTTTAAAAGGTATTGACGAGCTTTCATCAAGTGGGGGTCAACGGAAAAAAAGAATATATGTTTTCAAGTAAGATTTTGTTTTAAACTATTCTTGTGTTTTGTTTTATCTAGCCCATCAATGATTGTGAATTGTTTTTTTTTTTTTCTAAATCTTATTTTTATTTCATCAGCTTTAGTCACCAATCAAAATCTGAAAGACAAGGACATGATTGGAAAGTCTTTGAGTGTAGTACTTATAGCCTAGTCAATGACGAGTCTACTGGGAAATCGACAATATTCTCAAATGAAGTCCAAGATTGCAGAGGCCCTTATGGGCGAAGTCGACAAAATTATTGATCGAAAATCGATACAAGGGGCATGTGATTATTCCGGTATTAACATGGATGTATATGACACAATGTTTAAAATTATCAAAGAGGCATTTGGACAAGTACATATAAAAAAATTTCCTATTCCCCGGCCATTTCAAATCAAATTAGAGAGAGATGTGTTAAACAGGGGTTTGCAAAACATCATTGGTATTCCTTACCATATCAATGAAATTTATAACTCAAAACATGGCACTTTGTCATATGATTCCACCAACAATATGTTTGTATATCTGAATCATTTATTGAGATTTATTATAAAGTCTTATGGAATTGCAAGTGAAAGTGTTGAAAAATTGATATTAGCTCTCAAGTTAGATGAATTAGAAGTAATAAAGAGACAAAAGCTGGAAAGGGTTAGTGTTACACTTATGAATGGAGCATTAAGCAATACGATAAACTCGAAGAGTCTTAATTTCAGTGTGCAGTCCGAAAATAATATTTGGTGGTTAGCAACTTTCTAGGTTTATATCTATTTTATTGAGTACTAGAAACTAATTCATTTCGAGAATTTATGGTTTTGTGTTTTAAGATAATATTGTTTTGTTATTATAGGTCTAAGCTCAATTCTCTTAACATAGTTCATGATTTTGTGTTTCAAACAGGTTTTAAAAGAAGATCATGACATTATATTTTGGATTTTTAGTAAAACAGATTATCCAGAGATAATTAAGAATCATATGAGCGACACACCATTCAATGTTCCTGGAATAGGTGATTTTAAGGTGGAATGGCATTTGGCTGGAGACCTGAAGTCGTTGAAGTGCATGTTCAACGTCTCACATGGAGCAAATTCAAAACATCCATGTCTCTATTGCATGAAAACTACACATGACATGTCGAAAAGCACGAGAGTTTCAAGGGATATTGAAGATCCGACTTGGAAATCAGTACTACCGATTCCGCTTAAAAATGTTCACATTTGTACACTACATGGAGAGGTTAGAATTATCAAAAAATTGATATACCTTCATATTTGGTTTTCCTGGAATACTAAGCCAGAGTCATTAGCCAAAAAAACAATAGCTCGATTAGAAGAAGTTCTATCAAAAGCGGATCTTCATAAAGGACAAGCTAAAATACAAAAGGATGAGAAGCTTTCGGAAAAAATGGGAAACATCCCATGCAAACCAAGCATAGGAGGATCCAAAGCTCGTCGTTTCTTATCAAATCATTTCGAAAAATCGACTAAAATCCAGTACTCGATTTGGATAGATGTACTCAATGCCACAAAGGACTTTGAAGAAAAAGGAACAACGAGGATTAAAAAAGTTGAAAAAGATAAATTGTCTGATACCAATGTCCTACTAATTTAGAAATCAACAATTGAGTTTGTGAATGCAATTAAGGACGTCTTGGGTGAAGGTCATATTACGCATTATATGGTAAATTGCTCTTCAATGTAACTAACTCTTAGAATTATAATTTCATTGCACAGATACTAAATTTAAAATAATAAATATGACAATGTTTGAATCTCTAATATTGAAGCACATTTTACGACATCATGCATCATTGTTTGCAGTCTAAGTATCTGGTCATCACAAGGAATGGAAAAATCGCATTGGCAATCCAGAGCATCATTTCATCGAAATACACATCACGATGGAACATCACAAAATAATAGTTACATCATCCAGCTATTTCAATGGTTCTATAGACGTGTTCAAATCCGATACAAAACTAGATCAACAAATTATCAGAAATTCAGAAAGGCGTGCAAATTTATAGACGAAAATAATATTGATGCAAGACTCAACTCATAGTAATTTTCACGATATCAAATGAAAATAGTATATGTATTATATGGCATCATTTGAAGTACAATGCTTTCTCTTTATCTTTGATGATAAGCCTTGTTGTGTGGTAAATTTTTTTCTATCATATGGATCTTAAAAAATCAATGGATCTTCTTTTGCTCAAGTCTATATATCTGGAGAAAACAGTTAAGGAGGAAGACCTTTTAGGAACTTCCTCAACTACATAGCCAAATACTTTTATGACAATGTCTCTCTTCACAAAAATAATTTTATATGTATTTTGAGGGTATCTATGCCCGTCTGAAAAATATGATACGCTTTAATTTCCATTATTATCATTGCAACATCTAAAAAAAATCTGCTATGATGAATGCAAATCTCTTTATTTACAAAGCACTACAAATAATGGGATAGGGATGAATCCCTTTGTCGTGATCCCTGGTCTTCCCTCACATATCCCTCCCTACCTTGTTGCAAAGGCATCTACCTCCACAATAGCCTATAAAATACGAACAAAAATCACATATCTTGAAAACAAAATAACTATATTTGAATAGAAATCTCATTCAAATAAAACCAAATTTACTTACTAGATCACGCTCATCAGCTTGAATAATTGCATCATTGTGTAGATCATGACCAACAACTATTGTCATCGAAGCAGCAGATGGATTAGTTTCCGAGGACTATGAGACATATCTGCTCTGGATTTTCGGAAATTCCTCCTCACTGGGCAAATTTGTCTGGTATGTCCTACTTTCAGATATGATTGATTGCAAGGCTTCAATCCCGTCCAGCCACTCATCTCCATCTTTGTAATCAATAGAAGCACATAGATCATCACCCTCGAAATCTATGAAGTCTGAGAATTCTTTGATGAAATTAGATAGAATTGATAATATTTCATCTCCCCTCAGATCAAGAACATCTCCAACATCATTCAAAGAGAGGTATGCGACACAATTCATGTAATACACCAACAAACCGAGAACAATCTTGGTTTTGTCATATGGATTCACGTTAGATAAGAAAGAAATGGACAATGCACAAGATTCGGCTGGGTTGTACATTATTGCCAATCTTGCCTCCTCGTCAGCACCCAAGACGTCGTCAATAATAGCTGATTCTGATATCACAGAATCAGCTGATGATGAGGCACCCTCGATGCTTAGCCTTGAAGTTCCTGCCTCTTCAAGAACAAGAGCATAAAGATAAAACACAAAGCCCATGCCCTCCTGCAAAAAGTGACATGATCGATTATGCTGGTCACAATGGACCACACGTTTAAAATCACTCACTATTTTCGTGAATCGTCGGTTGTGAGCTTGCTTTGAAAGTGGTTGGACAAGTGTCAGGTCATGGAAATGGATGAATTGTAGATTATCCATTATCAACATAGACTGATTCAGACTATCATAATACTGTTTATACAAGGTCGAGAAATATGCTTTATGTTCAGATCCAAACCTCTCAATATCAAAAGACATATTGAAATACGTCTTATAGTGACCTACGTAATTACTAACTCCGGATTCAACGAGAAAGGCGTGCAAGGCAGAATCAAAAGTATTAGAAGATGAGACAACCATGTCTTCAGAAGTATGTAGTAGCCTCGAGTATCGCTACAACGCGAGATGGACGGAAGTTACAAGAAAATCAGGCAATACTCGCGTGATGGCGATATTGGTGATGGACCGGATATCGCAGTGATGCGAGACATGAGGAATGTCAGCTCATATAGAATCTGACTTAGATTCTTGCATGGTAGCGATACTACAAAGAACAAGAAGTGTGGACACAAACAAGAGCTATAGGGAGTGAAAATTGAAAACTAAGCGAAGGTTATAAATTAATCGAACAACATTTATATAGCTAAAACCAATAAAATCCAAGCCGTACACATGTCCAACAATGGATCAGATCTCTCACGCATAATGTAACCGTCTACATGTGTGAGTCCACACGTGCTACAATACACGTCAATTTTTCATTTAGCCATGTGCCCACACATGCGAGCTTATACGTGCGAGAATTGATGGGGCAAGGGAGATAAGAAGAACCAGAAAGAAGAAGAGAGCAGAAATATTGCGGAACAGCTCTCCCATTCTAATCATCTGCTAAATGCAAAAACAGTCTAATAGACAACTTACGATAAATGTAATCACAACTTTGAGTGTTCTAATTGCTCAACAGGATCTTAAAAGTTAATTCATACTCTAAAACAAGATTACGATCCACCGAAGAGATTAGAGATGGTTTGTATGTGGTACTACTGAAATTGGATTCAACGTGAAGCATAGTTTTGAAATAAATGGAAGATTAGTATGATATCACAATCTCCTAAGGCGTCAAAGACAACCATCGTTTGATCAGAAACTGAGGAGTTGTAGACGTTCGTGTTCTGATCAGGGTGAGTAAACAAGCGCAATCAAACAACAATGAAAGTATGTTAAAAATATCACTTCCAACTTGGTGTACCTTGTAGATCTCAAATTAATTGATCTTGATAGGATCTCACACGTGTGGAGTCTATTCCCACGTGTGAAATAATGTACATAAGTCACTTTTATAAGGTTAGATTGATTTTAGCTTGATCTACACTAGTGTGAAATTGACCTTTGGATGATAAGATAAGAAGATTCCATTAGATCCTATTTTATAGGAAATATTCCTATAAGTGTGGAAGACTAGCTTTTTGTTTTCTAGCCAAAGAGAATAGTCAACTTTGGGAAATGAGCACATATGGCTCCCATTGGTGGATCTGGATGACTAGGCACTCTTCACATGTGTGAAGGCTTGCTAGATAGTACACAAATTGTGGATTACTTGATCTATAAAGGGATCAACCAAATCAATGGGAAGTTGATGTGACATTGGCAAATTCCAGTCTTGCTTGTATTTTCCACATTTGTCTTGTGTTGTAAGCTTTAGTACTTTACTCTCTGTAAACAAGCCATATTGGTACTATCCTCCACACATGTGAGGCTGCTCATCCATGTTTTTAATCATTTGATCCATTGCTCTTGCTTAAATCATAGTGTAAAGCATCTAGATCAAGATCTAACACCTAGAACTTGATAGATCTTTGGATTAAGCAATCAATAACTCTTAATGATTGATAAGTACAATCATAATTGTCCTTTTTTTTCTAAAAATTGACATGGTATCAGAGCCAAGTCTAAGAGTGATCTAAATGATTAATAGTACTTGTGAAATCATTGACAATGTGTTGTTTTTGAGTTTTACTTGAGAGGGCGAGTTCAAGGAGAGAGGTATCATCATTATTTTTGGTCAAGATCGATTTGTGGGGTGCTGAAGTATCGTCCACATGTGTGAAATCGTACAACAACCTTCAAATTAACTTCCATTAGTGTTTTTGACCCAAAAATATGCATATTAGTCCAAAATTCAAGGTTTTTAGTGCATTGTCTAGATCTAGGTTCAATCTGTTGAATGCTAATGATCAAATAGTGATTTGAGTCGTTGAAGGAATTCATTTTGAAGCATTAGATCAGATCTATAAGGCTGATTTGTTCAGATCTTAAGTGTGTGTGAAATATCAAACAAAATTGAACTAGAATCAATTTTTTGGAGGAGTGATTTGCTAGGATATTTGTAGTAGATCTATTATACCATCATCCAAGTTGAGCTAGGATTGATTGGGCCGAGATTAGAAGCTTTTTGAAATCTAGAAATCTATCTTAGATCACTCTTTATCAAGAGATCTTTGTGTATCTCATAGGCTTTCATTCACAATGACATCCATGGGTGGATATATGTTAGAATCTAGTGAGAAACTAACTTCCACAAACTATTCCATTTGGAAAGTAAGGATGGAATCACTACTAGTGGTTCATGACCTCTTTGATATTGTTTTAGGAGTTGAGGAAGAGCCTCAAGCTGCCCAAGAACAACTAAAATACAAGAAGAGGGTTAGATTAACCCTACATTGCTTAAAGTTTTAATGTAAGTAATGACCTCTTGAAGGAGGTGGCTTCTTGTACCACATCAAAAGAGGCTTGGGATTCACTAAAGAACATTTATGAATCCAATAACACTTCAAGAGTGCTTATTCTAAGAAACTTGATCTTGCAAAGCATGAGGGGAAGTGGAGAAAATGGACAAGAGTATGTCCTAAGGATAAAATCTTTGAAAAAAGAATTAGGATCTATAGGAGAGAAGATCCAAGACAATGAACTAGTACGAGTAATTTTGAATGGATTAGGAGATGAGTTCTCTAATCTAGTTCAATCTTTTGCTATTCAAGACCAACTTCCATCAATTGAAAAATTGCATAATGTTCTTGTGGCCGAGGAGAGTAGGCTTCTACACCTCAAAACAAGAATGGGGTCCTTAAACTTTACATCTAAAGCAAAAAGAAGACTCTCCTTTCAAGAAGATCCAAGGCAAGGAGACCGAGGCAAAGGATGGAGGATCTACCTCCAAAGGAAAGCAAAAGAACAAAGCCAAGCTAAAGTGTTTCTTTTGTGGGAAGAAAGGACACTTTGCTTTCGAATGTTATAAGAAGGAGAATGCACTTGTAACCATTAGATTGATCATTTGTATTGCTACTGTATTCAAGTGGAATCTCTATCAAATGGAAGTGACAAATGCTTTCTTGAATGGCTACTTGGATGTTGCAACCCAAGGGCTTCATCAAGGATGGTGAGGAGGACAAGGTTTGCCACTTAAGGAAGAGCCTATATGGCTTGAAGCAAGCTCCTAGAGCTTGGTACTCTAGGTTGCATGATTTTCTCTACTCTCTTGGCTTTGTGATTAGCTCTTATGAGCCTTCTGTGTACATCAAATGTAATGATGGAATGATCATTAATTTAGTATTTTATGTTGATGATATCATATTGACAGAAAATGATGGTGAAGGCATAAGAAATGTTAAAGCTTCTTTGTCTAGTGAATTCAAGATGGTAGATCTAGGACTTCTTAAGTTCATACTTGGAATAGAAGGTACTAGAGGTAGTGATCTTACTTTAATAAGTCAATCAAAGTATGATACTTCCATTCTTGAAAGGTTTGGCATGAAAGATTGTAAGGGGATTGACACCCCTATGGAGCAAGTTTGTAAAGTTACTAATGATTGTGGTGAAGCATCCTTTGAGGACATCACACTCTTTAGGAAGCTAATAGGCTCCTTAATCTATTTGAGAATCACTAGACCAGATCTGAGCTATAGTGTAACCAAGTTAAGTCCTTATATGCAAGGTCCTTTGATGCATCATTGGAAAAGTGCCAAGAGAGTGCTTAGATATGTCTCTTCTACTAGATTTTTTGGCATTCTCTATCAAGGATCTAACTTGTACTTGAGGGCATTTTCAAATTCAGATTTTGCAGGAGACAAGATGGATAGAAGATCCAGAAGTGCATTTGTCACTTTTCTTTGTGGAGAAGTGATATCTTGGCTTTCCAAAAAGACAATTTCTCTTTCCTCTTGTGAAGCCGAGTACAAGGCATTGACTTCAACAACCAAAGAACTCCTATGGCTAAGAAGACTTTTGGTGGAGCTTCAAGTGCTAAAGGCCGAGGAGATCCCTTGCATCTTTTGTGACAATCAAGCTTCTCAACAAATTGCTACCAATATGATCTTCCATGCTAGAACAAAGCATATTGAGATAGATCATCACTTTGTGATGGTGAAGGTGCAATCCAAGGAGGTTCAACTTCATCACATGTGCCATTATCCGAGTGCATAGTTGATATCTTACCAAACCTTTGGCTAAAGATTCATTTTTCAAGTTAAGAGATTACCAAATACCATTTAGTTATGGATTGGATCAGTAGAATAAAGCTTTAATCTGAACCTTTTGTCTGAAGATGTCTGTATAAGTCAGCCTAATCTTAGTTTGTGCACTAAGATCTATAGTAGCTTGAATGATTGAAGGAATTTTGTTGATAAAAGTATGATGGTTGGAAAACTTGTGATGTGAAATTATTCATTTCAGAGATTTCTCAGATATGTTATTTACTCAAGAGAAATAGAAACTTCTGTAGCCGAGTCACAAGATTCTCAATGAGATATGTGAGTAACATATGCGGATTTTGGAGGAATCTGCCAGTTAATGATATATGTGGTTATGTATTGGGTCAAAGTGAGATTATTCTCATATGTGCACGATTAAATTTGTGTGGATCTACTATGAATTCCTAGTTACTAAGGTTATCTGGTGCACTTAATGTAGTTGATGAACATAGTCATATGATCAAGTATTGTGATTGACAATTACTTGCAGAGTTAACAAATTTGTTCCGAAAGATCTATTGGTTAACTTAAAAGTGATCTGGATATGGATTAAATGTGGTGTTATACTAGTATAATCGAATTCTTCACCTAGACATTTAAGATTTCTAAATCATGAGCAATTAACTTGAGTAGTTGATTTACTCTTGTGGAAGCTAATTGGTAAAACAGACAGTGTGAAGAGAATTCACCGAAAATTGTTTGTTTTGAGTGTATTGCTTGTAAGACACATAATTTATGAGTCATTTGGATTCATTAGAAAATTATGTGCATAGGATACTGATTTCTTGGATGATAGACTTGATTCATTAGTGATTGTATTCCTCAATTGGATACCAGATCCTAATGGTGCCAAGAATGGTAAACTGAATTTTGGAGATTCAACAGAACTTTGTAATCTCTAGATGTTCTTCTAAGAGATTGTATAAAGTTTATATTGCTAGAGATGAATGTTATAATAGTCTTTAATTACTTGGATGATTGTAGAATTTGGAACTCATAATCTGATAAGAATCGGTTTGGAAGAATATTCTTGGAATCCAGTGATTTTCCTTGTGGAAAAGATTTTAGAATGATTCTTATATTTCCTGAGTTGTATGTTGTACATATACTCCAGTATTTTTTAATGATTAAGTATGGTTTTGGAATCCTGTAAATTATGATTGACGAATCATAAGATTCTAAATGTTTATGATTGACGGATCATAAATTGATACTTAAAGATCATTTGAAGATTATAAAAAAATGTAAAGATTCTTAAGATAATGAGTAATTTTTGATCAATTGGGTGAGTCAAGGATTTAGATCTATTGGTTGAACTCTAAATTTCTTTACTCTCATACATACTTGAGATTGTGTGGATCTGACAGGCATTTTCATTAAGTATTTGCATACTTATGAAAGATTTGCTTATCTTTTATATTGTAGTCTATATCTCCAGTTTTGTAGGAGACAGATAAATCTTTTAAGATACAGATAGATGCTGATTTCTTGCATATGATCCTAGAAATGGAGCTGTTAACTCATTAGAGTAACTGCAGTACTCTGGTTTGAGTTATGATTGTCTGAGACTTGATGGATCTCCTAGAGATTTTAGATGACTGAACTGTGGTATTTTAGCATATTTGGATATTCTAAGAATATTTCTACCAAGAAGCCTTATTTACTGCAAGAAATTGACATGGAATTTTTCTAGCTTTTGGATTTGATTTCTGAACTTAAGTATTTCACCTAGTGTTTCATGTAATCGGGATTACATGAAGGTGATGAACTTTGTTTTGGAGTAGATCAACCCATTTGGAGAATTTATAGTTTAGTGTATCTTTTGGAATTTGAATAAGTATTCATGAGTAGAGGCAAGCAATTACAGAATTGTTGCATCTCTGAGTACTTATTCAAACGGAAAGATCAGACTAAAATTAATGATTCATGGGAAAGATGTGAAAGCTTAAGGAATAGTTTCATGTATTCTTTTTCCCGTTTTGAGGACAGAACCTGTTTAAGGGAGGAAAAATGTTATGGCCATATTCGGTTAGGGACCTGGAATAGTCCTAATATGGTAGACCGGCCCTCCAATATTCGAGATTATTGGCCACGTCTAGATTTTATTCCACATCAAGTCCTGTTGGTGACTAATGACCTTGAGAGGACCCACACTCTAATTGAGACATATGGAGTAGTGCATGTACGTGTGACTGATATAGGCAGGAGGTATGCATGAAGAGCTGTGACCTATCTATAGTTGACCTGCATGGGGATTGCATGTGCTCATGCACAGGATCCTACTCTCTATATATTGAGGTAGTGATTTTCTGTTGGCGACTTGGTCTAGGTTACCTGATGAGCTCTTCTCCTCTTGTTGTCACATTGGCATGGCTTGGGGGCTAGATCCAGGAGGGATCTAGGTTTGGTTGGGTGGTTTTGCTCCACTGTCTCTCTTGTGTTTTCCTATCCTCATCTTAGGGGATTGTCCCTAGTGTTCATTACAATAAGATAAGAAGATTCCATTAGATCCTATTTTATAGGAAATATTCCTATAAATGTGGAGGACTAGCTTTTGTTTTCTAGCCAAAGAGAATAGTCAATTTTGGGAAATGAGCACATATGGCTCCCATTGGTGGATCTGGATGACTAGGCACTCTTCACACGTGTGAAGGCTTGCTAGACAGTACACAGCTCATGGATATACTTGAGCTATAAAGGGATCAACCAAATCAATGAGAAGTTGATGTGACATTGGCAAATTCTAGTCTTGCTTGTATTTCCACATTTGTCTTGCGTTTTTGTGATTGAAATGCATTTGTAAGCTTGAGTACTTTACTCTCTGTAAACAGGCACGTGTGAGGCCACTCATCCATGTTCTTAATCATTTGATCCATTGCTCTTGCTTAAATCATAGTGTAAAGCATCTAGATCAAGATCTAACACCTAGAACTTGATAGATCTTTGGATTAAGCAATCAATAACTCTTAATGATTGATAAGTACAATCATAATTGTCTTTTTTATCTGAAAATTGACAAAGTACATTCAATCACAACAAGGATTCATCTATGTTGTACACAGATAAAAACGTGCTGTTGCTATATTACAATGAAGCACAATACAAATAGCAATTACAACCAAAAATTGACGGCGTAATTGAGAGGCTCAAATAATGCGTCTCATGGACAGAGCAACCAACAATCTGTGCTTGGATGATCTATTTATAGACTTTATCCATGTATTAACTACAATAAATGATTGTCACCTAATTAGGTAAGCCATTGTACTTCGAAGTATATGGCTTCTATGACAACTATACATAGTGTATACTGTCAACCCATAAGGAATGTTGACGTGGACGAGGGCCTTGCAGATTCTCTCACTTCGCTTTATAAGGGAAGTGGCTTTCTCTCATTTCGCAAATTTGGGAAGTGGTTGGGAATGTTCCTCGTTCAAAGTAGATGACCTTCGACATGTTTTCTCTCTCTTCAGGATTTTGCGAAAAAGGCAAAGGTGTCTTTAAAAAGGCGAAGGTGTCCTTAAAAAGACAAAGGTGCCCTCAAAAAGACAAAGCCCATAAAACAATTCAACATAAAAAATAGATGACCTTCGAGAATTTTCTCTCCCTTCGCGAACTTTTTTGCGAACAAAGTTGAAGATGTTTAGAAATTATTTGAACTTTTGAATTGTCGTGAAACTGTTGCGAACATTTCATGAAAAAGTCGAGTGTGTTGAAAAATAGTTGAACTTTTGCACTGTCGTGAAACTTTCCGAACCTATCTCGAACATAGTTCATTTCTGCAGACTATCTCGAAAACAATGTAAATCTACAGACTTGTCCTAAATGCAAGTTTTGTGGAAGTCCTTGAAGTTGGCCAAGTCTTCAATGACTTCAAGTTATTTAAACTTAACATTTGAACTTAGAATTATAATGGGATTGGTATCTTTTGCTGGCAATCAGCCAGAAGTCTGTTGTAGACGTTCTTTAAGTAATTGGCCATGTAAGTTATCATTCACCAAGGAGGCAATTGTGGGCTTAATTTCCAACAATCCCCCTTAAGGTCACGATTGGTGCCTTGGTATCTTCGTTTGATTCAACATGTTGAAGGACTTCGGATGCTTGATCCTGGGAAGCGCTTTGGTGAAGATGTTTGCGATCATTTCTATTGTGGAGCAGTATTGAAGGATCACTTGCTTTGAGAAAACTTTCTCCCGAATGAAATGATACCGGATTTCTATGTGCTTGGATTTTCCATGAAATCTGGGATTCAGTGACAGTGAAATATAGTTCAAGTTGTCACATAAAATGGTGGTAGCATTAAATTGAGTGTGATGTAGGTTGTGAAGTAATAACCTGATCCATACAGCTTCTTTTGAAGCTTGGCATGTTGCGATGTACTTTGTCTTTGTCGAAGAAAGCGCAACTGATTTCGCTTTCTTGAGTTCCACGAAATTGGTCCCCCTGCCAGATAGAAACAGAATTCGGAGGTAGATTTTCTGGTGGAGACTATTCCTCCCCAATCTGAGCAGAGTAGCCTCACAGGACGAGTGGGTCGATGGCATTTCCATCAGAACATAAAATGTGAATTAAACTTCCCTAAATATATCTCATCACTCTCTTCAATGCTTTCCAATGAGAGATCCTAGGATTAGACATGAATTGACTTAACATGCTAATAGTGTATGCTAAATCTGGTCTAGCACACAACATTGCATACATTAGAGATCCGATTAGTAAATGATAAGGGTACTTCGCTTAGTCAAGTACTTCACTATCAATTTCAGCGCAAGAAGTTTTAGTCAATACTATACTTGGATCCATTGGGGTATCAATTGGTTTGCAATCAGACATATAAAACTTTTCTAAAATGCCTTTTAGATATGTCTGCTGGCTAAGATAGATCTTCTTCTGAAGTCTATTTCTAGTAATGTGAATTTCTAGCAAAGAATGAACAGCTCCTAAATCAATCATGTCAAATTTCTTTGACAGATCACTCTTAGTAGTGTGCAGTAGAGAAGTGTCATTAGACAAAATAAATACATCATCTACGTAAAGAGCTATGTGAATTGAATTGGTGCCTATATGCTTTGAATAAACATTACAATCAGTTGAATTGTTTGCAAATCCCAATTGAATGAGATAAGAGTTGATTCTATAAAACCATGCTCTTGTAGCCTGTTTCAGACCATAGATTGCTTTGTGCAACTTGCACACTTTGTGGTTTTGGCCTTTGACTTTGAATCCTTCTACAGTTGCTAACGTAATCAGAGTCCTGATTGATTGCATTTTGACAACAAGACTGAAAATTTCTTGATAATCCACTCTTTGGACTTGAGTAAATCCTTTAGCCACTAGTTGTGCTTTTCATTTTGCAATGGAACCATCAGAATTGATCTTCTTCTTGAAGATCCACTTGTTGTCGATAACTCTCTTATGAGTGAGAAAGTTGACCAGTGTCCAGGTCTGATTCATCAAAAGTGAGTTGTACTTGCTTTCCATAGCTTCTTGCCACTTCACAACATCCTTGGAGCTAGTTGCTTCGGCTACGCTTTCTGGTTCTTCTGATGTAGTCCAGAATGATTGAGGTGCATACCTCTCAGGAACCATCCAAGTTCGTGAGGATCTGCGAACGTTTGGTTGACCAGAATGCAATGATGCTTCTTCTTGAATTTCTCTAGATATGTTCGAGCTAGCTTGGTCTGGTCTGATGACAGGTACTGTCGGCTGCTCGGCTTTTGTAGCTGTAGCTGTAGGTTCTGTAGAAAGGAACATCAACGTTGGAAGACCCATGCTACGTAAAATAGGATGAAATGACATAGCATCGTTTATCGATGGTTGTTTGAAATCATAGTATGTATGTTTTTGAAATATTACATCCCTAGAGACAAATAACTATGTGATAGTCCTATTGTGGAGCCATATAGTCCTATTGTCACGTCGCATAGTCCTATTGTCAAGTCACATAGTTCTATTGAGATTGAGTCACACATATCGATACATGTTGAGTCTTCTTGTATAGTGATCGACTCTCAATTTGAGAGGGATACACATAGCGAGTTAGAGTCACCTCTATAGGTTGATGTTGAGTACCTTGGTGTTGCTCTAGCTTTACAGGTTGATGTTGCTCCAAATCTACAGGGTGCCGCTGAGTGGCCTTGCACCTATATGCCTTGATGCACAGATACCGTATTTAGTGGTCATTCCTGGTTTCAATGATAATGATGTCGCATACCTTGATGGTGTTTCTATTATTGCTCCTGCGGATCTTAGATATTTATGAGGGTCCCAAACCATTTGATGGCTTAAATCACACTTGAGCATATTTTCTTATATCCAATCTTGACGTTGAAATTTGATTTTTTTGGCAAGCATGTCTTTAAAATTATGGAAAGATGGTCGTTTCAAATACAACTTGTTAGTAAACTACTAGAAATAGTGCATAGAACTTTACTCATATTAGCAATGTGAAACAATAGGAAGAATTTCAATTTCAAAAAATTCTTTAATGAAAGGCATGTCTTGTGGTTGCAAATTTATTTTCTCTTTATAAGTATTAAGGTTCAAATCACTAGTTGGATTATCAAGTGAAAATCCAATAAGTCTGATTGCTCTTGTATGGTATAGATATTATTGTATTGAGGCTTCCTACACATAAGAAAGGCACTCAATAGTCAAGAAAACAAAATTATGCAAGCACAAATTATACTATGATGCTAGTATTATTTTTCACAAAAAAAAAAAAAAAAACATGAAGGACTTGTTTTATATGAACCATGAAGAGTTATGCAAGTAAATGTGTACATTTCGTATCCTAGCATCATAATACATTTAATAACATGTTCTATTTGTGGATGTGACCAAACATTATGATGTTGTCTAATTCTCGAATGTTTGAGGATTCTATAGAATGATAATAAATGATTGTGGATTCGTATGTTGAAGCCATTATCATGAAGCACAATTGATAGGTTATTGAAAGTGATTGTTGCTATACCTACAAACAATATAGTGTGATCGTTAGTGATAATATATATATTAAAAAAAATGATAGTGCTTGTGTTTGTGCATTATCTTTGTATGTAAATAAGTATTTTTCATAAAGTCATGGCCCTTAGATAAAAAACAATTGAGATCATGTACAAGTTGACCTAAATATCAAAATCCACAAGAAACATAATTTCAAAATGCAATAAACATGCAAAGATCAAAGTCCACTGTCACTAGAGGTAAAATGTGATGGCATTATGAATTTTGATGTTTGAGATGTATAAGAATAGAGGAGTTTGTGCATTTTTCATCTACTTTTGCATGTAGCATTGTAATTGATAAGCTATTTTAGGTTGATCATGAATAACCAAGTTATGGCGCCTATGCTAAAACACGTTCAAGAAGTCTAACATATAACTAGTAATTCATAAATAAACAAATGCATATGCATTGAAAGCCTTGTGAATATTCTTAGAGCATAATTGGATTATTGACATACACCAACTTGTATAACACTTTTATATGTATATTTTTTTTTTTCGTGTTTGTAAACTGACTATGCCAAAGTTTTGGACAGGCTCTATGATTTTATATTTCATTAGTCTCAAGTTGGATAGTGGAATTATCTACATGAATGCAACGTCTCTTATTTTTTTGAACATAAAATGACTAAGTTCGATACATTATATAGCATGAATATTTTTTATTTTTTACAAAACAATTAGAAAATTTATTTTTTGGATATCAAGCTTAACATCAACCATGTTTCATAAGATATGTTTCAAGAATATGTCAATATGTGTAAAAGATAAAAGACAGATATTGGCACGACATTCTCCTCTATAAGAGTCTCAAAAAGCTCTTTCTATTTAAAAAAGTAGTTTAGAAGTCAAACACAATTAGGCCTTCAAGAAAATGTTTATGAGCACATGCACATTATTTTTATCATAATGATATTAATTTTTTTTACATCACAAAGTTGTTTGGAATTTTTTTGCAAGAAAAATCAAAATATTTTCATTTCGGTAAATTATGCAAAGGTAGTTGATTGCGTGGAGTAAAAATCTTACAAATTCTATGAAAATTTCTAAAGTGAATGATTTATTTTTTCAAGCACAAATTTGAGGTATCAAAAGTCATGAAACTTTAAACAGGTCGAGTCAATTTTCTAGAAAACCTATCATAGAATTAAGATTCTAGTCAATATTACTAAAAAAACATGTAACACAATGAAATGAATACTAAGCTTGTATGCTTGAAGCTTTTTGATCTTACGCTTTTTATGTACTACTTGATTTGTTTGCAAAAAAGGAGAAAATATACAAAGTGATCAATACAAACTATAACAATTGAGGCAAAACACAAAAAAGTTATTTTTTTAATGCTCAAATGTCTGAACTTTTGTTCAAATACTCAATGATCTAATACTTGTTACAAAAAGAATCAAATTTCTTGTGGAGGCCTTAACAAAGCCTTACTATAAAACAAATCATCCTACTTTCATTAGACTCTAAAAATACTAAATTCCAATTTTTTCATGGAGGAGGGAATCCAAAGAAAAAACAAACTTAAATTGAGAAATCGTCTTTGGGGGTGTTTCTTATTCTCTTCTAGCTTGAAACATTTGTCAAGGAAAATGAAAAAACTTTTAATTGAACAAAGCAAAACAAACCTCACTCTCTAAAACGAAAGAATGGCATGCAACAAGAAAATGGCATTTCATCAATCACCAAAGACCTGGTGTATTCTAAACGCTTGCATAGAACACCAGTGTTGCTTCACGAGATATGATAGAGCTCTGACTCAGTAATCAACCCATCAGGTTTAAAAAAAAAAATGCACTCATAAAAACCTAAATCTTCGGCATACATGAAGATAGGATTTTTGCTATATACCCTAACCACTTCACCCCATGCCATGGTGAATGACTACAAGAGAGGAGGGGCTCCTGGCTTCAATGATCAGAAAATCCAATAGGGAGATGAGCAAGTTTCCATGTATATATTCTCTCCAAGAGGAGAGAATATTTCCCTTAGGATCCCCATGCAACCTGAATTAACAATTGACCTCCTATTCTTGTATTATCGTAGCCAACCCTCATATGATTATTAATTACTTTATCAACCAAGCCCGGAATGACGAGGCATAACTAATAACCACATACACCTGGAGTGATCGACTATCCATGTCAAGAATTATTCCGAATCCCTCATACTGGACATGGACATAATATTCTTTCCCCTTAAACTAGTTATGTCCTCAGAACGAGAAACTAGAAAAGATCCAAATTTGTATGCTTTTAACTCCTGATCAATCCTTAGTCGACATCATATCAAATAAGTACTTAGAGATGGAATAATTCTCAAATTATCTATCTCTATACTAAAGTACTATATTTGTCTTTAAAAGTACACTAAAAGATAAATGTTTCTGTTGGGCTTAATTCTCTCCAATCTAGTGACGTCACCTTCATGTAACCTCAATTTACATAAATCTCTAGGTGAAATGTCACTTTACATTGGAAATCAATGTTCAAAAGTTAAATATCAAAACAATTATAGTCCAAGACTATCTACAATTACTTGTAGACCTGTTATAAATGCTTCTTGGTATCAACACACTTAGAATTTTTCAAAAACTAAGGTACAAAAATTCATCCTACCAAAATTTCTTAGGAGATCCATCAAGATAAAAATGACTTTAACTCAGTCTTGAGTACCCTAGATACTTTCTTGAGTTAAGTGCTCTTATTTCTAACATCATATGCAAGAAAATAGTGTGAAGAATTTCAGATCATTTAGGATCTAAAATCATCTATTGATCTTTGGTTATGAAGACAACATTATTTACACCATTTGCAATGTAGAAAATCAACATCTACTTGATGAAAGAGATGTAAACTCAACAAGATACTGATTAAACATCAAACATATGACAAAATTAAGTTGTTGTTCATGCAATAACAGTACCCTATTGTATTTCTCATGTGTGGATCAAAATTAACAAAATATGAGCATTCTATACACAAGATTGCAAGATATCATCAAGATAGTGCACCAATGGATAGGTGAACCCAATAGAACTCATGTACAAGCATGAAATGAGAGAGAGAGAGAGAGAGAGAGAGAGAGAGAGAGAGAGAGAGAGAGAGAGAGAGAGAGAGAGAGAGAGAGAGAGAGAGAGAGAGAGAGAGAGAGAGAGAGAGAGAGAGAGAGAGAGAGAGAGAGAGAGAGAGAGAGAGAGAGAGGATCATCTCTTTTCAAGAGTTTACACTATACATAACAGTTTCATGTCTCATTAATAATTTTGGTTTTCCTCCATTACAAAAATTCTACTATTAATGTGGACTAGATTTTGTGAACCAAGTATTCAAATTTGAACCTTCCAAACTCGACTTCCAAACTTTTCCACGCTTTTCAAAAGTGGTAATTCAAATGAAATTAGACTAAAATAACTTTCATAAAGTTATCTCTAAGTTTGAAATGCAAATTGGCCTAATATGAACACTAGACTCTTATGGATCATTCTTGACAAATAGAGTCTTGATTACATTCAACTAGACAGTAAGATTAGCATTGTAGTATAGTTTTTTTAGTCCAGTCTATCAGTGGATTCACATATTTTCTTTCACTCCTGAACATTACTTGCAAACAAAGAAAATGCAAGCCACAAGATTACTATACTACTGTATTGATGACAAAGCTTTATCATCTTCATGTGGATCTATCACCAGAATATGCTCTGCTCAGGAGAGAAATTCAAAGCAACCCAAATTGTCAACTTCTGATATGGTCCGATAGATTCTAATTGGAAACCTGTACTACCGATTCCTTTACAAAATGTTCATATCTGTACATTGCATGCGGAGGTGCGTATTATAGAAAAAATAATATATCTTCACATCTTGTTTGCATGGAATTTCGAGCCAG
The DNA here is from genome assembly GCA_029204225.1 of Diphasiastrum complanatum. Taxonomy (NCBI): domain Eukaryota; kingdom Viridiplantae; phylum Streptophyta; class Lycopodiopsida; order Lycopodiales; family Lycopodiaceae; genus Diphasiastrum; species Diphasiastrum complanatum. The sequence continues at coordinate 29,752,004 of CM055105.1, read as the reverse complement.
AGGCCTCTACGAAGGAAGCTATTTCCAAATTAGAGGATGTGTTGTCCAAAGCAGGCTTACATAAAGGCCACGTTAAAATAAAAAAAGATGACAAGCTATCAGGTAAAACAGGAAATATTCCATGCAAGTTGAGCATTGGAGGATCTAAAGCTCGAAGATTTTTATTAGATTATTTTGGCAAACAATCTAAGGTTCAATACACGGTTTGAAAAGAAATTATTGCAGCAACTCAAGATTTCGAAGAAGAAGGTTCTACTCGTATACACAAAGTAGAAGTTTGGAAAAAGTTAGACAACATGGTAAAATACTTGAGAAAAAATAAATTTTCAAATACTGATGTACAAATGATACAGAAAACAACCAATGAATTTGTGGATGCAGTTCAAATGGCATGGGGTGTTGATCATATAACACATTATATGGTATTTTAATTTTACACTACGATAGACAAATATGTGCAATTAAATTAGATACTTTTGGTACTGATTTAGATTATGTTTTTATGACATGCAACACATATTACGACATCATTCGACATTCTTTGCAAGAAATAGTGGAAGTCTTAGCATATGGTCATCGCAAGGAATGGAAAAATCTCATTGGCAAGCAAGAGCGGCATTTTGTAAAAGTACACAACATGGCGGGACTAGCACAAAAAACAGCTATATACTACAACTTTTTCAATGGTTTTACAGAATAATCCAAATTCGTCATAATACAAAATCGACGGATTATAAAAAATTTCAAAAAACATGCAAATTTATACAAGCCAGTAGGCTATAGACACACAATAAAATTTTGTATATTGAATAAAAATATTTACAAAGTACAATTCAGCAGTATCTAATCTGTTTTCGATATTTTTTTCAATGAAAGTTACAACTTAGAATCATGCAATAATTTTCTTCTTTCGTATGGATCCAATAGGTCATAGTTTTCATGCTTACTCAGATCAACATAAGCAGCATACACTGCAAAATGAGATGATCTGAGCATGGAATTCACTGGTCCATATCCTAAAATTTTAACCACAATAGTTTTTTTTACAAAAATTATTTTATGCACCTTATTGAAATTATGTCCTCCAAGAAAATGAGACAGTGCCTTGATTGCCATAATCATAGTTTTACCATGTTGATGAAACTTTGAATGGGCAACACTTATCTCATTATTCTTGAAGGACTTCAGATAGTGTCCCAGTGCATGATCTCTTGAAAATTCTCCAACAGAAGATCTCTGCCCTCCTCGACAAAAAAATCATCAAGAAAAATTGTTTTCTGAAATGACAAAAAACAAAGTAAACTCCAATATATAAACTGACATAACCAATTTACTAGTACTTGATAAGATACAAAAACTTACGCATTCGGCTTTGTCTTCACTGATTACTGTCTCTCCATTAATATTATGTCCACCTTTCGATGTTGGTGAATAGACAGTTGGCTGTGGAAAACCAACTTGACTTTGGATTCTAAAAAAATCCTCCTCAGAAGGTAGATCATCTTCTTTGTTGCGCATTTCCTCCATAGCCATTTTCTAGCAATCTTTCCCTGAATAAAACTTATCATTATATACATCGTCAATACCAGGGAGAAGATCATCAGCATCAAAATCAATTATATCTGAAAATTCATCTAGCTCTTTGCTCAAAATGCAAAGAGTCTCAGCTTCAGTGAAGTAAAAAAGATCCGATATATCCGCTATTGTCAAAAAAGAACTATTATCTATATTATAAATAGGCAAAGTGAGCAAAGATTTTTCAGAAGGAGAAAGGGTAGTGGGGGTTCTAGGGCCTATAAACGTAGCCATGTTTTGAGCAGGATCAAAATCAGAACAATCATCTAAACGAACGCTCATATCAATAAAAAAAAGTATCTATATCTACAATCTTTGACTTTTTAGACTTTGTACCAATAGAAGAAGTTGCTTCAGAAGTGGAGGGAATAGCCTCCGAATGGTCAGAAATATTTAACAAAAGAAAAAAAACAAAAGCGGATTGAAAATCAACAAATCTACATTCTTATTATGAATTGGGCACTCATCTACAGACTTGAAATCATTATGTAACTTGGTAAACATTCTGTCAAGCTTAGCTTTATAGATATGCTTGTCGAGTACCACCAGGTCCTAATAATGAGTCATGTCCTTATTCTGAGATCTGAATAAGGGAGTACTGAACAAGGACTTATATTTGAGATATATCTCAAAAAATGCCTCGACACTAGGGCCCTCAATTATAGAAGGTAGAATAAAAAGAAAAGAAGAAAAAAGAGATTTGAAGTTCCCTAACCTATCAGTAATACCAAATTCCTAAAAAAAAAAAAAAACTAGATTTGCGTTCGAAACCGATATTCAGTTCTGGTATCGATCTCTAGCGCCCTTTCATCGCACATTTTTTTGTTTTCATCCACTTTTCTTTGTTCAAACTTTTTTTTGTTTATTTTCTTTCTCTGAGTATGATGGCCAGGACCAAATCCACTGCCCATGCCATAACCATTGTACAGCCATCCCATTCATGTGTCCCCCCTGGTACTGGCCGTAGGCATGGCAGGAAGCAGGTCTGGTTGAGGGAGATCAGAAAACTCCAGAGATCAACTGAATTGTTGATCCCTAGAGCTCCTTTCGGTCGATCTATACGGAATGACACTCTGTTACTTGGGCTGGATGTTCATTTTGTCGTGACAGCCATGTAGGCCTTGCAGGGTGCTGCAGAAGATTTTCTGTCTCAGTTTTTTGAGGATTTGTGTCTTTTGGCAGTGCACGGTAAGTGTGTCACCATCATGCCAAAGGATTTCGTCATTCTCAAAAGGTTTCGGGACAGATATTTTAGTCTGCATGTTGATAATGCCAGTAACTCCAGAGACCTACCTCTGGATAGAACCGATTTTCCTACTACCTCTAGGAGGAAGAGAAAGCAGCATGTCCCCAAGAAGGCTGGATCTCGAAGGCCAGCTGTTTCCCTTCCTCCTAGAGTTATCCCGGCCAAGAGACCCCGTGTCTTCTTGAATTCTGAGTCAGATGCTGGAGAATCTAACTCAGATCGAGAATCTTCACCCCTTACTCCTCCTATTATTCGTCCAGCTCCTCAGCAGGTTTCATCACCAAAAGTGTTGATTACCCAAGAGGAGCTAGACAATATAACAGAGAAATATGTAAATATTGTTTCCACTTCTGTTTCTACTCATGTACATAATCTTTTTGTGAGAACTCCATACGATCCATCCCAGGTTTTTTTTTATTCTGACCATGGTTTTTGTAGTTAGTCCATTTTTCATGGGAGCGGAAAAGATGAAAGAAGCCAATTTTGAGAAGGCTGTCTATTTTATCGAGTGCAGTCCTATGGCAAAATTCTATTTGATTCCATATGAAAATAAGTAAGGATTGCTCTTTTGTTTTTGTTGCTTTAATCTGGATTGTTGCATGTCTCATTGCTTTAATAAGAACAATTTTTTTTCATAAATATGAATTTATCAATATTTATATCTTGGGTTGTTGCAGTCGGCATTGGAGCCTAAACATTTGTTTTGTAAAGATAAATAAGGAGGGAGTATCAAATTTTCTATGTGTAAAATTAAACTCAGCTGCAAATACACATAGAGAATTTAATTCTCTACTTCATGATGTCATTCGAGAATTACCGACAACGGCAACTTCATTTGGAGATATAACCATTAAATCTCTCAAGGTATATTCAATTTATCTCTGATATGCATGTATTCTTTTTTCAATCCAAATGTATTGTCATAGCATAAATAAAATTTCTATCATAATATTACTAATTTTTGCTCTATATATGCAGTGTGTACAGCAAAATGATGCTTTTAGTTGTGCATGGTTCGTCCTGTACAATACGAAGTTATTTTCTGAATGGTATAATTTATAAATGGATGTAGATATTGAAAAGATAATATTTTATTCATTTGTAGTTCATTTCATTCTAATTCATATTTTATTACTATCATTGTTTGTAATTTGCTGATTCTTGTGTTTTGTGATGACAGTTCACTCTTGAGCTGTATGTTGATTTTCACACGTGTGGACTGTCCACTACATGTACTTGTGATCTCTAAGGTGTGTAGATGCACCAAGATCAAGACTAGATTGAGATTCAAGATCAATCTTGAATCCTATGGCAAAAACACACTACTACATGCATTCAATCACTTCCAACTCTCACTCACACGTGTGGAAAGTATTCAAAAAATAATCTAAGTAAAAACAAGCTGCTCTCCTTGGGTAGAGAGAGAAAATGCATCAAGAGCTCTCGGGTAGAGAGAGAAAGCTAGAAATCCAAAAACTCACAAAATCCATGAAATCACCAAATCAATTGATTTCAAAATGAGGAGTACAATGATACTAGTAGGTCCACGAGCTACCACTATGCTTAACTATGATTGGACCACATTTTGTCACCTCTTGATCCTATTGGATCATTGATCTATGCACCTCTTAATTCTATTGGACTAGATTCAAGCACACCTCAATTTCCTATTGGACCTCACAAGGTTCCACCTCTATATCCTATTGGACCTCTTGGAATTCATCAAACAAAAACTTTACACTTGTCTACACTCTAATTAGCAAGTGTTTAGCCTCTTACTCTATTTTGGCTCAATAGTGGCATTACAAGTGGAAATGCATAATTTGCCATCTATGCCAAATTTATTCCTATCAACATCCTACACCTAGATGCTTGATGTAAAAAACATAAGACCCCTATATCTAACATAGATAATCTTTTTCAATTCTTCACACTCCTCCTAAAAAATTATCTATGAAGATTTGAGCATTGATCTTGATATAACTCCAAGATTAGATCTATGCTTGATGAAAGCACTTTTGCTCAAAGGCTTGGTGAGTAGATCGGCAATACAAGAGGACGAGTTGACATGCTCCAAATAGATTTCTCCTCCAATAAGCTTTTCTCTCACAAAATGGTGTGCCACTTCTATGTGCTTGCTTCTTGCATGAAATATGGGATTATTGGCAAGAGCTTGGGCCGAGATGTTATCACACTTGATCATTGGTAGATCATCCTCCTTGATGCACTTTAGTTCCATTAATAACCTCTTGATCCAAAGCACTTCTTTGGTAGTTGTAGTGAGTGCTTTGTACTCGGCCTCACATGAAGAGAGAGATATAGTATCTTGCTTTTTGGAAAGCCAAGATATTAGATTGCCTCCAAGAAAAATAGTGTATGCACTAATAGACTTTCGATCCATTTTGTCACTTGCAAAGTCCGAATCCGAGTAGCCAATAATGGATAGATCTTCACTTTCATAGAGTAGACCATAATCACAAGATGAAGATACATATCTTAAAATCCTCTTGGCCATCTTCCAATGATGGATCTTAGGTTCTTGCATAAATTGACTCAATTTGTGCACACAAAAACTAAGATCGGGCCTAGTAATGGTAAGCCAAATCAAGGAGCCTACAAGACTCCTAAAAGTGTGATGTCCTCAAAGGATCTTTCATCACCTTTATTAGGATCTTTTACAATTTGCTCCATTGGAGTATCTATGCTCTTAGAATTTTCCATATGAAATTTTTTCAACATAGAGTGAGCATATCTAGATTGGCATATAAAGACATGATTTTCATAAAAATCAATTTCTAGGCCTAGGATGTAATGTATCTCTCCTAGATCTTGCATTTTAAACTCACATCCAAGTGCTAGCTTGGTTTCATCAACTAGCTTGATACAACTTCCACAAAGAATAATGTCATCAACATAAATTAGAAGAATGACAATATTGCTATCAAGAAACTTTAGATACATGGAAGGATCATAGTCACTAAGAGTAAATCCTAGTGAGATAAGGAAAGAGTTAAGTCTTGAATACCATGATCTTGGTGCTTGCTTGAGTCCATAAAGACTTTTGAAGAGCAAGCACACTTTGGCACTCATCCTTGATGAATCCTTGAGGTTGTTCCATATAGATCTCCTCCTCAAGATAACCATTTAGAAAAGCATTGGATACATCTAATTGGAACACCTTCCACTTGAAAAAACAAGCAAGAGAAATAAGAATTCTTATTGTCACCATCTTTGCAACGGGTGCAAAGGTCTCCTCATAATCAAGACCATGGATTTGAGCAAATACTTTGGCACATAATCTTGCTTTATGCTTGTTGATGGTGCCATCATGATTGAACTTGATCCGAAATACCCACTTGCAACCCATCACATGCTTGTTGGAAGGAGGATCCACAAGCTCCCAAGTATTGCTGGTGATCAATGCATCATACTCTTGCTTCATGGCATCATACCACTCCTTGGTATTGAGTGCCTCTTGTACATTCTTTGGCTCTTCATGAGATACATAAAAAACATAATTAGTGGAATCAAGATCCACTTGTTTGCCTTTGTCAACATATGAGAGCCTCTTAGGCTCTGATCTATCTCTCATGGATCTTCTTGGTGAAAAAATCCGAGGAGAGTCTTCTTCAAATCTCGACCCCATCACATCATGACTGTCTTCAAAATCAATAATTGATGATGCATCCATAGATTTCTTGATCTCGGTTGAGTACTATCTCCTCCTATGAAAGATCTTACAACAATTTGAATTGATTCTCACTAGCTACACAAATCTCTCTAAAACAAGATCTATTTCACATCAAATGATGGAGTATAGGCAAAGTTAGGATCCAACACTCTTAGCACGTGTGAAATACACTAAGAAACCAAATTTGACTCAAATACAATGATATTGCATGAAACAAAATGGCTAAGATCTCAAAACAGTGCCTAGATCACATATAGATGAGATTGGCAAGCATACAACTGTGATTTTGGATCAACCAAGCAATCTCTTGACAAAACCAAATGTGTCCACCCAGGTCTAGGTGCCCTACCTAACCCTCTTCAAAAGCTTATAACTTTTGATTGGCTCAACCAAATGGAATGAAACTGATTGCAACAAAAACTAGACAAAAATAGATTCAAAACAAGCTATCAAGCAAGATAAATGGATCAAACATGAGAGAGAACTTCCGAACTGAAATTGGATGTTCCTCACACGTGTTTGAGCACCTGATTCCGTACAGTACCAGGTCAGACCCAATCAATGTCCTTTTGATCTCTTTTGATCCAAGATTGAACAAGATAGCTAGGAAAATGGGCCTTGACAATTTCTAGCTCAAGATTGATGAAATTTTTTCACTTAGATGGATCAAAATGCATGGTAACCTTAGGTAGGCTCTGATACCATGTTGATTTCCACACGTGTGGACTGTCCACTACAAGTACTTGTGATCTCCTAAGGTGTGTAGATGCACCAAGATCAAGACTAGATTGAGATTCAAGATCAATCTTGAATCCTATGGCAAAAACAAACTACTACATGCATTCAATCACTTCCAACTCTCACTCACACGAGTGGGAAGTATTCAAAAAATAATCTAAGTAAAAACAAGCTGCTCTCCTCGGGTAGAGAGATAAAATGCATCAAGAGCTCTCGGGTAGAGAGAGAAAGCTAGAAATCCAAAAACTCACAAAATCCATGAAATCACCAAATCAATTGATTTCAAAATGAGGAGTACAATGATACTAGTAGGTCCACGAGCTACCACTATGCTTAACTATGATTGGACCACATTTTGTCACCTCTTGATCCTATTGGATCATTGATCTATGCGCCTCTTAATTCTATTGGACTATATTCAAGCACACCTCAATTTCCTATTGGACCTCACAAGGTTCCACCTCTATATCCTATTGGACCTCTTGGAATTCATCAAACAAAAACTTTACACTTGTCTACACTCTAATTAGCAAGTGTTTAGCCTCTTACTCTATTTTGGCTCAATAGTGGCATTACAAGTGGAAATGCATAATTTGCCATCTATGCCAAATTTATTCCTATCAACATCCTACACCTAGATGCTTGATGTAAAAAACATAAGACCCCTATATCTAAAATAGATAATCTTTTTCAATTCTTCACACCGTATACTCCTGATGATGTATATAGATTTCGGATCAAAACCTTTGTTCAGTACGGTGTAAGTGTTGCACCTGCGATCGAGGGCCCTCAAAAGGAAACTGCTCCTGTCTTAACAGCCTTTCAGGTTGATCTTATTTTATATGATAAAAAAGGAATAAAAGTCCTTCCTAATACAGAGGAAGAAAATTTTGTAGCAGATATTCCTCTTGTCTTAAAAGGCATTGAGGCCCTTCCCGAAACAGAGGAGGATGAGATTATAGAAGGAGCTGTTGCCTTATCAATTCCTAATACTGATATAGAAAATATAGAAAAATTGATTGAATAGAGATCTATTTGTAAATAGAAAGACATATAAAAAAAAAAGATACAATCATTTTACTTGTAAACAACCCATTTATGGGTTTTTCTTATTGATATCACAATAGATTCTTACAATCAGCTTGTGTCCATAGTCTAATATTGGAATGAAATTTTTCTATAATGATAAAAAGACATGATGATTGGCATGTATTTGCTGATAGTGAATCTCAATGTTCTCCCATAAGTTGGATTGTTTTGCCAATATCTCTGCATTTGATCTCGAGCTCATGTCTTTTACGTACCTGCATAAAACTAATTCAAAGTTAGTTAGAATTAGTACAGAGTTTGTATTAGAAAGTTTTGATTGAAACTATTCATAAAAGATCAAGTGTTTACAGTTACTTACGAGTTTACCATTGAAAATGAATCTGAAGTCTGAAAGTACATCATCTTCTAGGAGCAATAGTTCCCGCCGGATGTAGTTTAGACTCCAATCTCCTTCCACCTCAACACATGTCAAAACGACATGATTGTATATAATTTTAATTCCACTGGCTTCAAAGTCTTGATTGAGTGGCACCCATTTACTTTTATTTTTTTTCCATCTTTGATAATGGAAGCATAAGCTCAACATTTGTTTTTCAATTTGATAACGGAAGCACATGGAAGACATTTTAATTCTGCATTCTATTTCTTTATCTGATCTTTTGTCCCAGCCTTCATCCATAAGTTCAGATAATAAACTATCTGATAATTCTTACATACAAACATCGTTGGGGTTTTGTGTACATTTACACTTGAAAAGAAATCCACAAATATATTCAAGGAAATAAACCAACTCAATCTGACTGTTTTTTATCCCATGCTCATTTTTAATGAAGTTTTTACATCATTATATATCTTGCAACGAAATGATTCTAAAACTGTAGCATCTGGTGCAATCCAATCATCTCTTTCAAAACTAGGTAATGGAATTGGTACTATTTGTCCAAAATTTTCTTTTGTATCAAGAATGAACATTGATTCATAAAAAAAGATTCTACTATCAGCTAGATCTTTTGCAGTTCTACCTCGATATTGCAGCTGTCCAATATCAGTGTGAATAACATCTAACACACCTGCTAAAGATCCACTCGGCTCCCATTCATTTATGTTGGATGGATATAAATCTGCAAGAGAAAAATGATTAGATTGGCAAGTTTACTATTAGATATTTATGAATGACAAAATCAAAGTATCAAAAATATCAATACTCATAGTTGCTTTTTTTGTGATCCTGACGGTTGAATCCTTGCGCATTTATCTCTGAATGCATATGTACATGTTGGACTAGAATTTCACAAATAGATTTTCATCTTGATGATGTTCTGAAATCCAAAATTTTGGCCTTCCAATAAGATAAAGATGATAGTTTTGACATTTTTCTTTTTCAAAATTCTCCTCTTGATGATGGATGCATCAAAATCCAAGAGTTTTTTGAATATTTTTTTGGCACTCATAATATCATCTGTCTCGTTGAATAGAAGCACAGAGTCGATTGAGGAGCACGGCTTCCTTGATGGCGCCATTCGTAATTTGCATGCAAAAATCTGAAACAATGAACTATGAATTTGAAATTTTGCATAGAAACAAAGCCATGAATTTGAGAAAAAAGTGTTGGCAAAAATTTGAAACACTGATCTATTTGGCGTCACAAATTAACTCTGGTTATCCCTGTTAACCATGGTTTGACAAGGTATATACATTAATGGTACATCAATTTTCTCATTTCAACCATCTGTCATATTCATTTTCAATATTTTTGGGTCTCTTCGGACAGTGATGAGCTGGAAGGGTAGGTCTCATCAACCAATAGCATTTCCACATGCTGCCCGATGAAACAACAATATATTTAAAAAGTTTTTATTTTATTTATATTTGGAAAAATCTACGATACGTAGAACTCTGAAGCTAAGATTTCAATTGGTCCACATGGCAACGAAAATAAGAAAAAAAAAAAAAAAAAAAGGAAATTTTTCAAAGGCCCTCGTCGGGCTCTAAGTTTCTCTAATGATTCTTGGACAACCCAAGAACATCAAGAACTGAAATGTCAAGGAATCTGTAAGATCTATGTTACAATTTCAGCCTATTTAGTTTACTTGAATGCTGAATTCTACTCTATTCCACAAACAATAAATCTAATCCACAAATATAATGAAAGAAAGCAAGAAATCTAATCTAGTTCCACAACCACACATAGAGATAGAAGTGCAAGATCATAGAAGGCATCACACAAGAAACCAATATGATCAAGGGGCTCAAGAATTGCCAATAGTGGAAGATCTTCTATTCAATAATCAAGAGCAAGAAAATTACATGTAAAGCTCTCTCGCAAGAGAGAGGGGTTCTTAAGTAAGCCAACGAGTTGCCTAGGTGGAGCCCAAGTGGCAATTCCACAATTTCACAAACTACAAGTGGAATTATTTCCCCCACTAGAGGTCACCATCAAAAGGCGGCTCACTCTACTTTATTTAAGAGGGGTCTACAACATTTATTACAATTTTCTAGAAGTACTAGCTCCTACATGGTCATTCCATCACTTGGGATTCATCATGAGGCTCACATATTTTCTAATTGTTGTCCTAGCTAATATTTCTCGGCTCTCATGCATGGCTCTCATTCTTCATCCGCCTCTTCTTTCTCAAAGACCTCATCAGTCTAAGTTGAGAGGTGCTCTTGGAATAGCTTTAGCCCAACATCTTGGAGATTCCTCAGAATCAGCCGACATCATCCTCCCCTAATCTGTTGCAGGACCCATTGCAACACAGTTCGAATGATATTGCTTTGCTCCCTCATTGGCATCTTTGACTGGCACTTGGAAAAGCATAGATCCCATTTCGCTTGCGTAAAACCAAATGCTTATTGATGCCGATCTTTGCCATGAAAAAGGTTTTCGCAAATTGTCACAATTTTGACCAAAATGTCCTATTGTCGTAGATGGTGGATACCCTCAAAATTGGAGAGCTTTCAGTAGCTTCATAAACATGCATGCTTGAGCACCTCTTTTGTGTCATGCTCTCGTTGTCACCTCATTGTCATCTTCCTTGCATTCATATCTTTTTCCAAGGCTTCAAATACCTAGAAACGTAATTTGTTTCCAAGTTGTAATAGCCCCAAGTATTCTCGCACCATTTGAATGAACCCGAACTCCTACCAGTTTTCATTCATGAGGACATATCATGAAGACAAGAATGTCGCTCTATAGTAGAGTCGGGCCATCGTATGGTGCTCATCTTCGGACGGCAAGGCCACATTTGGGTTGATTTTGACAGGATTTAAGCCACAATCCAAGAAGCAGTCCTGATTAATAAGAAATGCCAAGGATCGGCAATAATCAGCACTCTCTTGGATGCATATGTCAACACTAGACTTATGTTTGCGGCCAAAGTCTAGTAGCTGCAGCCTCATGTCGTGAACGTTGAGCTCTCTGAAATCCCTGGAATTACTGGCCAGTTGACAGTTGCAAAAAACTTGATATAGAATCTTGTAGCCTCTAATGAAGCTTTCCTAATGCAATTGAAATCACCCAATTCTAGTTACACACGTGTGAAATCGGCCTACTTCAAGTTCATAAACCTTAATTGAGTTTTGACCTACAAAAGATCAATTTTACACATGCAAAATTCTTGATTTTTGAGTAGAAACTATTCTAGCATGCTCTAGAGATAGAAGCTCCTCCAAATCTTTGCTAAATGTGGCTGTACTTTCCATAACCTGCACCAAATTTTTGATACCATGTGAAGAATTTCAGCTCATTTAAGATCCAAAATCATCTATTGATCTTTGGTTATGAAGACAACACTATTTACACCATTTGCAATGTAGAAAATCAACATCTACTTGATGAAAGAGATGTAAAATCAACAAGATACTGGTCAAACATAAAAAATATGACAAAATGAAGTTGTTGTCCATAAAATAATAGTACCCTATTGTATTTCCCACGTACATAGATCCAAAAATAACAAACATATGAGCATTCTACACAAGATTGCACGATATCATCAAGTTAGTGCACCAATGGATAGATGAACCCAAAAGAACTCATGTATAAGCATGAAATGTGTGTGTGTGTGTGTGTGTGTGTGTGTGTGAGAGAGAGAGAGAGAGAGAGAGAGAGAGAGAGAGAGAGAGAGAGAGAGAGAGAGAGAGAGAGAGAGAGAGAGATCATCTCTTCCCACGAGCTTACACTATATATAATAGGTCCATGTCTCATTAATGATCTTGGGTTTTCCTCCATAACAAAAACCCTACTATTAATGTGGACTAGATGCAATGAACCAAGTGTTCAAATTAGAACCTTCCAAACTCGACCTCCTAAATTTTCCACACTTTCCAAAAGTGGTAATTCAAATGAAATTAGACTAAAATAACTTTCATAAAGTTTATCTATGAGTCTAAAATGCATATTGGCCTAATATTGACAACTAATCAAAATATGACTAAACTTAACTAAACTAGTTGAAATTTCACAAATAGCAACCTTAATCTTGATAGAGTTGTCTGTCTCCTAATTAACCAGAGATTTAGACCAAAAATAGTACACAGGCATTCCTTGACTACAATCTGTAAGGTAAGCAAATTCCTCATAAGTAAGCAATTTAATGAAAATGCTTGTGAGATCCACACAATCTCAAGTATGTGCAAGAGTAAACAAATTTGGATTCCCAAATAATCGTTCTAAATCTTTGACTCAACCAATTGATCAAGAGTTACTCATCTCTTAAGAATCATCATATTTCCATATAATTTTCTAATGATCTTTAAGTATCAATTTATGATCCGTGAATCATAAACATTTAGAATCTTATGATTCGTCAATCATAATTACGGAATTTCAAAACCATACTTAATCATTGAAAGATACTGGAGTATATGTACAACATACCACTTAGGAAATATAAGAATCATTCTGAAATCTTTTCCTCATTGGTCTTGGACTTCTGTTGCTATGACTATCTTATTGTTCGAGGAGAATAAGCTTTTTCTTCTTACTTCTTCTTGTGATAAACCTGTTGTCAGCTTCTGGAGAGACAACTCAGGAGTATTGCTTGAGAGCAATATTAAATTTTTGTGAGAGGAAAGAAGATTGGAGAGAAACAACACATTGGCATCTTCATTCAATATTGGTGAATCTACTACAAACAGCTAATTAAGTAGCCGTTTGAAATCATTTAGATGATCACTAACTAAAGTTCCTTCACTCATTTTGAGTGATAAAAATTTCTTTCTCAGAAAGAGACGAGTCGTGACATATGTCGTTTCATATAGACTAGTTAGAATGTTCCATACTTCTTTGAAAGTCGAACAATTAGCTACATGCGCTATTTGTGAATCTTTTAGATTCAAAGATACAATGGCTAAAGCTTTTCCATCTTTTGCTTCCCAAGCGATCAACAATTCAAGTTCAGCCGGTTTGACTATCAAATCGCTGACATATTTCCATACTTTTTCTCTATCAGTATCATCCTCATTTTGAATTTTCACATGTGAAAATCGTATCCATTGAATTTGTTGATCAATCGGATTTATGAGATTGTTTTGATTGATAATTCAAACCTACTTTGATACCACTCATGTTGGGAGTCTGATGTGACACAGCTTGACATAGCTGAACTTGTATTCCCAATCAAAAGAAAGATAATGAAAATTAAGGATTGAATTGAACTATAATGAAAATTAAGAATTGAATCGAACTATTGAAATTAATACAATTGCTTAGAACATTTGTTTAACTTAGTAGAGTATCTAATAGGTGTCAAAGACAACTATGAAGAGTGTGAATAATCAAGTGTCTATGACAACCATGCAAATTTCAACAGATACTCTACGTTAATTAATGGGATGATGGTATCAAAGCAATAGAGAGAGAAAAGAATAGAGAGCATTTGACAATGACAGAAGCATGTGTAAATAGATAATATGTAAATTAAACTTGTTGTAGATTACAATGATTAGATCACGAATGAGAATCCTATGCTTGAATAATGGTTCACAATAATAGTTGTGTGCTAAGTGTTGTGATCCTACTAAGCTTACACAGTTGATGGAAGACAACCGACAAATTAATACAATATCTCTATCACCTCAATAACTCTCACTGTCTCAAAAATATTTGATTGTGTGGAGTCAAATAGTCTGCTTGATGGTAATGTCTATTTCGCCTATGTTTTCATTATGTGTGTTGATACTATCTTGATACCATCTTTGTCTATTCTGATTCATTGTATATATACAAAGTGACAAAGTTTAGACTTAATGTCTAATTAGTTCTTGTGAACTGGTGTTTAGACACAATGTAAGAAGTTTACAAGAAGAGTCTAAACTGAACTGGAGGCAGTGAGCATGACACTAAGAAGCTGTTGTATATAGTGGCATGTTCGAATGGCTACATAGTCTGTATTGGATTTGGCAAAAAACGAGCTCCATTTTGAGTGATACCATTCGACAATCGAAAGTGTTGAATCTCGAAAGTGTCGAATCGAGTCGAGTCAAGTAAAGTAGAATTTGTTAGTTCACTTGCTGAGTTGATGTCAATTGTGAGTCATGAGATTTGAACTCGAATATTGTCGAGTGTCGAGTTGACCTTTGCTCTGCTTCGAATATTTGTGTATTTTTGTAGACTATTCAAATGTGTGTGTTAAATTGCAGACTGTCTCAAATAACAATTCATTTATGCATACTATTGTAGAGAGTGAGTATTTACAGTGTACATGAGTACTCATAAGATAAAATCAGGCACATAGAAATGTAAAGTACACATAGTGTTCTCCATCAAGGATCAAAATGCTGTTCTGAAAGGGTATCATTTGCTTTACGATGCAACCACTGGTATATCAAATCAGATGGTGAAATGTATTAAGCTATGAGAAATTGCATTTATAATCACCAATGAAAATGTGCCATGACATTCATTTCAAATGTCGTTCAGCCTTTAAATACAAAATTATGCTGAAAGTTGGGCTAACAAAGGATTTAGCCTTATAATTTTATCAGGAGAGCACAAAACAATAATGGACGAAACCGCGTACTCTAAGCTATCTCTGAGTACGTGAAAACTTTGTCTGATGCACTTCCACTGATAAGCAATAAGCGCAAATAGCAACACTCTAATAAAACTCTGAAAAGAAAATTTTTTAGAGCTTTAGAAGTCTTTGATGATCAGCTATTCATACTAAAGCAATTTGAGTGTATCCAGTAGGACAACTAATCATGTCGCAATCGCATTGGCAGACAACCATAATGCACTGACATCCATCCAGTTAGGACTTCTCAGATATTTATTTGCAAAGCAGTTAGGGCAAGTCTTTAGCTTCATATCAAGCGGAATAGTAATTGTCGTTCTTCAACATGTCCGACTCCTTCGACTTTTATCGACGTCATCGATATGTCGGAGCCACATGTTGAGCGATTCTCGAGTATTTTTGCAGACTATGTAGGAACACAAATAAAACTATAGGGTTGGACCATAAAATGGATGACGTAGATTAAAGATCGATTATTCGAATGAATCACTCCCGATAGTAGAAAATCCAACACTCCCCCTTAGTCTGAATCTATGAATGTTTTGATTTTCAAGCTTAGTTCTGCACAGAACTTTCTATGTGCATCCAAGCTTGGTGCTTTAGTGAAAACATATGCTGTCATATCTTGCGTTTGATGGTACTACAACAAGTTTACCTCTTTGTCAAGAACTTTTCTTTTGACATAGTGATACTCAATTACAATTTGCTTACTCCTAGAATGAAATCTAGGGCTGGCTGATAAAGAAATGGCACTTTGATTATCATAAAATAAAGTTGTTGGAGCATATTGTTTCAGACAAACATCTGAAAACAAGTTTCTCATCCATACTGTTTCCTTTGTAGCTTGAGAGACTATGATATACTCTGATTCAGTAGAAGATAGAGCTATTGAAGTTTGCTTGCGATTGTTCCATGCAATAAGACCATTGTTGAGGAAGAATGTAAATCCAGAAGTGAATTTATGAGTGTCTACATCTCCTGCCCAACTTGCATCTGAATAACCACTGAGAATATTGAGTTTGTCGTTGTCGATTGCTCCGTAACAAATGCAAAAGTCCATAGTAGCTCGAATATATCTCATAACTCTAATAAGAGCTTTCCAATGTGAAATGCTAGGATTAGTCATAAATTGACTTAAGGAACTGACTACAAAAGCTATGTCTAGTCTGGTATTGATCATTCCGTACATAAGAGATCCTATTATCGAATGATAAGGATATGCACACATCTACTCCTTCTCTTCAACTATTTGAGGACATTGGTCCTTCGACATCTCGAGTCCTAGGTCCATCAGCGAGTGAGCTAATTTGCAATTCAGCAAATTATGTCTGATCAACATATTGTGAATGTATCTTTGTTCAGTAATATAGATCAACTTTTGCTCTCTGTCTCTTTGGATTTGAATACCTAGACAGTAATGAGCTTCGCCTAGATTGGTCATGTCGAATTCAGAAGACAACATTGATTTAGCTTCTTTTATTAGATCGATAATGTTGTTGAAAGGCAGTGTGTCGTCCACATACAAAGTGATAATAATAAAAGAATGTTGCATTGACTTGACATAGACATTAGAATCTGAAGTGCTTGGTTTATAGCCATGATCGATAAGAAAAGTGTTGATCCTTTGAAACCATGCTCGAACATGTTGCTTCAAGCCATAAAGTGCTCTATGGAGTTTACATAGATGATTCTATTTGCCTTTGATATCATAACCTTCGGGTTGCATCATGTAAATATCTTCTTCGATCGGATGAATTACTCTCGATAGTAGAATAATCCAACATGGACAGCCATATTAGGGAAGAGAATTTACATCCATCACAAATAACAAAGTTGGAGGAATGATAAAAAAAGCTAGAAAGTTTTGCAAAATATGTACCTATGAACAACCTGATCTTCTAATTGACATGGGAAAGCAAAGACATGCAAGGAAGTCGTCACAAATGCAATGCATAGATTAGAATTGAATGTTATTAAAAAGTCAACTAAGTACTTTTTGCATTTATACGTATGTCAATCTTGTTTCTGAATCTTTGAATGAATTGTTTGGATTTCCAATATCATGTTTGGGAAGGAAATAGTTGGGATATATTGAGGAGCAATGGTACTAGAATTTTGATGTATCTACAACTTTGATGAGAGAGAGAGAGAGAGAGAGAGAGAGAGAGAGAGAGAGAGAGAGAGAGAGAGAGAGAGAGAGAGAGAGAGAGAGAGAGAGAGAGAGAGAGAGAGAGAGAGAGAGAGAGAAGTTAAAAAACAATCGTATAAACATGAGGTTTCTAATAACTACAAATATCATGTGCCATGTGGCACACAATTATCGAGAGTTGCTATGAATGACAACCCTTAGTGTAATTACGGTCGTTTAAGACTTGCTTGCTATGTGCATTGCAGTTAATAGGCACTTTAGCTCCCTTGCATGATAATAGTTTATGCCAAGGACCACCCCCTTTTTCAAATTACAAAGATCTGTCATGCAACTTGTGGGCCCCATATCATTGTCTCTTCTCCGTAATGCCTTGTGCTCAGGTGTCCTTTGCATTTTGGGACCACCTCCAGGAGCATAATGTCCATCCAATTTTCTCTCTCCTAGGAATCTGTCATTCTCTCTCCTCTCCCCAATAGAATCCACTTTCTCTCTCCTCTCTTCGGTGGAATGCACGTTCTGTCTCCTCTGAGCAATGCACAAAATCTGTTGTGTGCATTAACACTGAGTGCTTTCGTAAAGATGTCTGCAACCATGTCCTACGTTCTGTAGTACGTTAAGCTTACCTCTCTATCGAGAACTTGCCCTTGATGTAGTGATATATGATCTCAATGTGCTTACTTCTAGAATGAAATTTGGGGTTGGCCGATAAGGCAATAGCACTTTGATTATCACAAAATACAATTGTAGGACTGTACTGATACAGATTGATGTCTGATAGCAAATTTCTCAACCAAAACACTTCCTTAATAGATTGAGAAGCAGCAATGTATTCTGCTTCAGTAGAGGAAAGTGCAATAAAGGTTTGCTTACGACTGTTCCACGAAATAGGACCGTCGTTGAAGAAGAATGTAAATCCAGATGTGGACTTACGATTGTCTGCATCTCCTCCCCAGCTTGCATCAGAATAGCCACTAAGCTGATGAAGATTGTCGTTGCTAACATCTCCATAGCAGATGCACTGGTCCATAGTAGCTCGAATATATCTCATGACTTGAATAAGAGCCTTCCAATGGGTAATGCTAGGATTGGCTGAGTGAGCTTACAACAAAAGAGATCTGGTCTTGTATAGACCATTGCGTACATGAGAGATCCAAGTATCGATCGATATGGATATTCTCTCATCTGCTCCATTTTCTGCTTGGTCTGGGGACATTGGTCCTTCGACAAATGGAGGCCTGGATCCATTGGTGAGTGAGCTAATTTACAATTCATCAAATTGTATCTGTTAAGAACATTGTGAAGATACCTTTGTTGAGTGATGTAAATCAGTCGATTTGCTCTGTCTCTGTGGATTTGAATTCCAAGACATAAGTGAGCTTCGTCCAGATCAGTCATGTCGAATTCTGAGAATAGCATATGTTTTGCATCCTTGACCATTTTGGTATTGTTGTTGAAGAGCAACGTATCATCAACATACAAGGTGATGATAATGAAAGATTGTTGCACTGACCTTGAATAAACATTGCAATAAGCAGTGGTTGGTTTGAATCCTTGTTCAATGAGGAATGTGTTGATCCTCTGAAACCAAGCTCTGGCAGACTGTTTCAAGCCGTACAATGCTTTGTGGAGTTTACAGACATGATTTTTCATGCCTTCCAGAACGTATCCTTCGGGCTGGATCATGTAGATATCTTCTTGTATGACTCTGTTCAGATAGGCTGTTTGTACATCAAGTTGATGTACTTTGAGGTCGGCAACTACAGCATAAGACAAGAGCATTCAGATCGATGAATGTTTGATGACTAGACTAAAAGTCTCACTGTAGTCGACATTCGGGATCTAGGTGAATCCTCGTGCTACTAGTCTAGCCTTCCTTTGATCAATTGCTCCGTTGGCATTATATTTGATCTTAAAGATCCATTTGCAATCAATAATATTGCAGCCAATATGAGTTTCGACTAATAACCATGTCTGATTCTTGATCAGAGAGGAATACTCTCTGTCTATGGCTTCTCTCCAGATATCAGAGTCTGGTTGGCTAAGTGCCTCTTCGACTGTCGTCGGTTCCTGCATTAAGAGACAGGAAGACTCAGGAGTATACCTTGTGGGTTGTGTGCGCACTCGGCTTGATCTTCTGGGATGATTCGATTGATGAACCGCTTCTGGGACTTGTTGCTGGGTAGCAGCAACATCTTCGTCTGATTCGATGTCTCGAAGTGGGTCGACAATAGACACGTCTGAGCCAGAAGCTCGAACTGTCGTGTCAATGGCAGAAGATGTAGGTTTTTCTTGAGCAATATCCTTGCCTTTGAGGTCGATGAATTGATCCTCGATAAAGACTGTATCCTGGCTATACAAGATTCGTTGGGTATCAGGATCGTACAGCTTGTAGGTGTTATCAGACGAAGTATATCCGATCAGGATGGTCTTGAGAAGTTGGAAGTCCAATTTCTTCCTTGTGTCTTTTGGGATCTGCGCGTAGGCAATGTACCCGAATACTCTTAGGTTCTTCAAAGAAGGCTTAGAGCCTGTCCACACCTCGTGGGGTGTCTTGTCTGAGAGGGCCTTGGTCGAACATCTATTCTGGACGTAAGTTGCAGTGGAGACAGCTTCAGCCCAGAATCTCTTGGGCAACGATGCATGCGATAACATACACTTAGCAGATTTGACCAGAGTACGGTTTTTCCTCTCAGCTAAGCCATTAGACTGAGGACTGTAATGAGTGATGAATCGTTGCTCAATGCCTTGGATTTGGCAGTACTCCTTAAACTCGACAGAGATGTATTCTCCACCGTTGTGTGACCTTAGGGCCTTGATCATCCTTCCAGTCTCCTTTTCTGCACGCTCCTTGAACATTCTGAAGCAGTTGAAGGCTTCTGATTTCTTCTTTATAAAATACACCATCGTCCTTCTGGAGAAATCGTCAATAAAGGTTATAAAATACTTGGCATCCTTTAGCGAAGGATTTTTCATCGGTCCACAAATATCTGAATGTACAACGTCTAGTAATCCTCTAGTAATATGTTGATGGCTTGACTCAAATGGTTTCCTAGTCTGTTTACCAACTAGACAGTCTTGACAGACAGGTAACTCGACTTTTTTGCGAGGATAGTCGAGATCAAGAACAATAGATTGTCTAGACATTCGTTGTACAACAACATGATTTAAATGACCAAGTCTATAATGCCAAATTAAACCTTTATTTGAATGAATTGAAGTACTGAGACCCTTACTAGAGGCAGAAAAGCAATGACTTAATTTATACAAGTATCCATGTCTCTTTTCGAGTGCTAGGATCTTGCACGTCCTATCAACTACTTTACACTGATCACATTCGAATTCTACTCTGTGTCCTAGATTTGTGATTCTGCTTATAGAGAGCAAATTTGTAGATAACTTTGGTACATAAAGGACTTTTGAGAGTAGCTTAGACTGATCATTTGCAAAGCATAATCTTACAATGCCTTCACCTTTAATAGCTTGTGTGCTATTGTCGCCAAGGTGAACAAATTTTTGGGTACTGTAAGGTGTATAGGACTCGAAACAGCCAATTAGGCTAGTCATGTGCTGAGTGGCTCCGGAATCCAGGAACCAAGAACTGTCGCCAGATGCTCCTTGATGGTTGGTCATGAAGGCATCATGATCCGCTTCTTGAATAGGCTGTGGAGCTTCTGCAGCTGCATTCGCCCCTTATGACTTGGTCATGAAAATTGTTACATGGAACTAAATGGTAAATTGCATGCAACACAATGCCACACAGAGCAAGGAGGGTGGGTTTTCGCTAGATGGCACACCAGTCCAAAATTCTCAAATAGCTCATTTTTGCCTTGTATTGAAATTAGAACTCAAGCTATCACTCCGCATGTGCTTTTTTTAGTTGAGGGGTCAAGGCATTAATGTCGGTAGCTCATATCATCTCGTGATTCTAACATGCACTAAGATTGGTGTCAGCAGAAATAAGCAAGACAATGTTTAAAAAGACAATTAAGCAAAATTATATATATTATTATGATTGCTTTGATAAAAACGATTTAAATTTTAAATTTTAGCCTATATATTATTCATTACTTAATAATATTTTGGTTTTAACTTCATAATAAACTTTGTCATAAACAACCTTGTCATTGCTTTTAAAGAAGCTAATAAAAAAAAACCACTTTTTATTTTTGACAAGTGGTGGTTTGGTTGAAAGGCAGTTATGGGAGTCAGAGCCTTAGCAGCAAAGAACAACCTTAAATATCCCACCTTTGAGCCCACACAACAATCCATAAGTAGCAACAGTCCATAGGTAGTAGCCATAGCACAATAGTAGCACCCTCAAACAGCCTAGGTTTGAGCCCACGTAGCAGTCCACAAGTATAGGTAGTAGCCCTCCTATCGCAGCCTCAACAAAGCCTCATGAAGAAATGAGAACAAATCTGGGCAGCCTCACAAATTGCTCGAGTCAAATACTTTTATCTTGATCACGTGGCTATCTCAGAAGCTTGCCGGGTGTAATCATGTGTGTGTTGAAAAGCGACGAGGCCATGTCTCCATCATAATAAATCTCTTTATGTTTCTAATGTGAGAAAAACCTTAGTCTAACCTGAAGATGGTAGATTCTTGAGGCACATTTGAAAATGTTATTGTTGAGGTGCAAGATGCTCTGAAAAAGGCTTAAGACATCAAGACCCAGGCCCAAGGAGTTGCCCTAAGTTGCCCAAGTGAGGGCTTGAAACTGGGACCAAAGAAACTTTGGATGCCAAGCTAACCAATTGAGCCAACTCTTGGATCAATTGTCCGTATGTGGCATAAGCAGTGTGCCAACTCATGTGTCAACACATCTCAGTTGTAGTCCAAAATATCTCTTTTAGGCTATGGTGACCAAGACCATTTGTTGATCTGGCAATCGGTTCAGTTGCTGCATCCATCCAGTTCCGAGTGCTATGCAGCAATGATGGCGTTGCCTGCGTTGGTTGATACCTACGTCATAGCTTTCCGCTTTTTGAAACGACCAGTTAGGAGCGTCTTATGAAGCACTCTTCACACCAGTTGACACTTGCGGACTGATTCGCACAAGAGAATCGCCCTCTTGCACAGTTTGATTTCACAAAAAACCGTTCTGTATAGAGAAAGATATCAGGCTCTTTGGGTGAAAACCCCTGTTGCTTCAGCGGCCAGACCCGATCAAGTGATGTTAGCAGTTGTCGACCAGGAATTAGTATATTGGGATTAGAGATGAGTAATTTGGGGTTAGATCTTAGTAGATTGCGATAGAATCAGTACTCTGGGGTTAGAAATCAGTAGATTGAGATTAGAATATAGTAATTTGGGGTCTTCCCACTTTGCAAGAAAGAATGGAAAGTTGTAAACCTGGAGTAGAAAGAGTTGAAGGCTTTGCGGCAATAATGTTGATCAAGGAGCTGATTTTCGATAGTAGGGCGACCTAATGCAGCTAGATTTCTTCAGATTTGGATAAGCAAGCATACAATTAGAGTTATAAACAGGTCAGCACAGATTGTAGGGCAGCCAATCACTGACGTAAGTCTTTGAAAACTCATTCTACTGAAAAGAAAAGCCTGCAGGATTCGTAGCAGGGTCTTATTGGCTAACAAGGAGGCTTCACACTAATTTTTGGAATCTTCGGAGGCAGCGGCTGGATCTTTACCTGTCAATACGGTTTCTCAAGAATCTTCTCATCCTTTGCAACTCTCGGATTTCAATCCTCTTGCTCGACATGGAGAAAAGAGACCTGCTTCCCCTTCAGAGCATCCTTCTAGTGCTTCCCCTTCATGCGCGCGTCGTGAAGCCCACCGTGATGTTGCGGATTCCTTGCTTGTCTCCTCTGGCCAGGTGATGCCATACTAACTGCCCCATCTTCGCCATCAGCTTTCTTCCTCTCTTTCAGTTTTTCAGCTTTCTCCTTCTTCCTCTTCTCGCCCCCGTGTTCCATGTGCAAGCTGTGGTCGCCTTTATGTGCAAGGTGCTGGTCTTTCTTGCCATCACAATGCTTGCTTTGCTTTTCGTCAACAACTCGCATTAACCAATGTCGACCTTGCACCTCATCCTGCTCCCACCTTGCCACCAGACTCGGCTTGGACCTGGATTCGCTCCCTTGATATTTTGACCGCTTTTCACTTGGGTTTTCCTTGTCCTCGTCTTTATGCACACATTCTCTTTGCCTTGCACTTAGATGTCCAAAGAGCTTTGTCCTTACCTTTGTCTCGTCTGGCTTCCAACCCTTCTGATATTGCAGCTTGGCATGCCTTTTTGCTTTTTCCTCTCTGGTGTTTGTCTCTGCCTCCTCGGGGTGGTAATGCTAGTCATAGGGAAACTCGCAATAGGATTCGTCGCTTTATGTCAGGAGATTGGGAAAATCTGCAAGAAGAGCATTTCCTTCGCTGTCATGCACTTGCTGCTCAGTGGGATTCGACTTCGGATGGTGTTTCTATACCCCCTGTTCATCGTCGATTGCGTCGTTGTGTTTTACTTGGGCTAGTGGATGAGTATTCTCGTGCAGCTCGTGCTCTAGCTCCTACAAGTCCAGCTACTCCTTCTGCTGCCACCCTTCAAGCTTTGGATCTTCTTCATCCACCAACAAATGACTCCCTTCCTTCTTTTGTTGAGGACTTTGAACCTGATTCCGATTTGCAGCTCTCAGAATCTCATTTTTTTAATGCTTTTTTACGCAGCTCTCATTTGTCAACTGGGGGTCCTTCTGGTATGGTTTTCGAGCATCTTCGTGACTGTTTTTCTCCTGATGACTCTACTAGCGGGTTTGGTTTGCTATTTCAAGTTTGCTCTTCCGTAGCATGTGGTCGTATTCCTCTTTCTATTGCTCGTATTCTTGGTGCTGCTCATTTGATAGCCTTGGATAAGCCTGGCGGTGGAGTGTGTCCCATTGCTGTTGGAGATGTTTTATGCAGATTGGTTTCTAGGGCTCTTGGATTTCAGCTTCGTGACAGTTTTCATGACCACCTATTTCCTCATCAGTTTGGTTGTGCTACTCCTGGAGGTTGCGAGACAGTCATACATGTTTTGCGTGCTACCTTGGATCTTCATCCATATTGGGTTGTCCTTCAGGTGGATGTTAAAAATGCTTTCAATTCTATTTTTCGAAGGGCCATTTTCCAAGAACTTTGTGCGGCTCATGGTCCTCTCGCTCAGCTCATCCCGTTTGTTCGTTCTTTTTATTCCATGGATGCGCGTCTACCTATAGGTTTCTCGGATTTTGTGGCTTCCTCTTTGCGGGACACTTTGGGCGCGCATCTTCGTCACACTGATTTGCTACCAAAGCTTGGCAATGCTCAAGTTGCTCTAGGGATTCTCACTTAATGCTTCGCTCAACGGCCAAGTTATATTCTACGGTGTGTTCCTCCCTCTCCTGATGTTTTGGCTTTGCTACATGATTTTGATAATACTTTATCAGATATTCAAGGTCACTTTATGGGTTCAGAATCCTTTCGTATTCCCAATGGTCAGTTCGTTAAGCGACAAGTCTCTCTTCCCACTTCGTTCGGAGGTGTTGGTCTTTCTTGCACAACTTCTATTGCTCCAGCTGCTTTTATGAGAAGTTGGGCCCTTGTTGCCTCTGCACTTATCTCTCGGTTTCAGCAGGACAACAAGCCCATTTTTCTCGATTCAGTAGCTCATGTGGAAACATGCATTCTTCCTTTCCAACAACATCTTCGTGCAGCCAAGGATCTCATTCCTCCACCTGTGCGAGCTTCTTTGCCTCCCTTTGAGTCTTTGCTTAGCCATCAGCGTGCTTATTTTCAAAAGTATCATTTGGAGCGCTTCCACTCACACGCTTTCACTCAGCTTCTCAGTGATTCACCTTCCGATGAGACTCGGGCTCGCCTTTTGTCTTGTGCAGGCCCGGGTGCTGGTGCTTGGCTTGTTGCGCGCCCTGTTGTTCCACACTTGCGCCTTTCTTCAGAGTTGTTTCTCACCGCTCTTCGGGTTAGGTTGGGTCTCCCTCATCCAGTGCTGGTAGGTTTGACAAAATGTTCCTGTGGTCACCCCGTTGATTCTATTGGCACTCATCTCATGCGTTGCCCTTCTGGCGGAGAGCGCACTGCGACGCATGATTCCATTCGTGACGTATTGGCATCTATTGCTCATGAGTGTGGCTTTCATGTTGTTCGGGAGCAGACCCACATCTTGCCTGTGTCTGATTCACAGTCGCCTCGGCGTCGAGTTGATCTTGTTCTTTCACGCGAGAGGATTCCCACGCTTGGGGATGTTGTTGTTGCTGATCCTTCGCGGCCTGACCTCCTTCGTCGTGCTTCAACTAGTTAGGGTGCCGCTGCTTCTCATGCAGCTCTAGATAAAGAGCGAGATTATTCACATCGCACTCATGGAGAAGGCTTTATCCCTTTTGCTTTAGAAACATATGGGTGCCTGCATAAGAAATTCGATGATTTTCTATCGTCTTGTGCAGGTTTTGCAGTGAAACTCCAAGGTCGTGGTGCCTCACCTTTATCTATCATTACGGCTTATTATCGTCAACAAGTTTTGATGACTTTACAACGCACTCAGGCACTTGCAATACTTCGACGTGCCGTAGTTGCAGGAACGGCTGCTTCACAACTTCCTGCACTACCTAAACTTTCAACTGTCTTAACTAGCGACTTACACCAAGTAGTAGGTATGTAGATACTCTGCGAGATTGTTGCTTTGTTATACTTGTACAGTATCTCAATTCGCCTTATGGCCTTTACACTTTCAACATGCATTCCTTTGTACTACGATGGGTTTTCCCATCTTTTATTAATAAAAACAGGAAGTTTCTTCAACAAAGGTAGTCTCAAATGCTTGCAATAAAATAAAACAAAAGAAATGCTTTAGGGTTTGATTGATGAAAAAACTTTTTTTTTTTGTTGGCAGTTTCATATGAGGAAATCCTTCGTTGATGTCGAGGTGGAAATCCTTCGTTGATGTCGAGGTGGATTGTTCGACGAGGTTATTACTTATTACGCAAAACTAGACTTGAATTTTGAAAGATATAGAGATTATGCAAAAGATCTGCGTAGCGATGGCATTGGCGAAGGTGGAGATGGTGCTGACGAAGCCAGTGACCTTCGTCACCGGAAACTCCAAGAAATTAGAAGAAGTCAAGATGATATTGGGACACGCCATTCCCTTCCAATCACTCAAACTTGACTGTATGCATCTCTCGCTTCGTAGTTTCTTAACTATCTGCCATTCAATTTTTGGAATAAAGAAACAGCCAAGGGCGAAGTATATCCAACATTAATCTGGAATACATATAATGGTTTCAATGCGTGTTTTTTACACTTATGCAAATAGAATATATACTCTTGAAAAAGACGAATGCATTTGATATCTGTTATCTATTATCTAATACAAGTCCATTGCACATATATATGTATATATGTATATATTGTAAAGTCTTAAGCCTCTATTATCAATTATCAAGTCTTAAGCCTCTGTTATCAATCAACTTCAAAGCATCTGCGATATGTTATCTAATCTTAAGCATCTATTCTCTGCTATCATGTCTTAAGCATCTATTATCTATTGTCAAGTCTTAACCATCTATTATCTGTCATCAAGTCGTAAGTAATATTATCTTGAAGCTCGGTACTTCAAGATAATATGTTTTTCCGTTCAATCATATGTGCTTGTACAATGTGACATGAACTATTTGTTGCACGAGATCTCTATCTACTTTTTAATGTTAAATAATCTCGTCAGAAGGCGCAGCCAGAGTGGAGCACGAGGCTCCTAGATCTCTCTTTCACGTGTCAACTGGGACTCTGAACCTGCATTTCTAAAGACCTAGATCGCACTTTCACTGGGACTCGAATTTGCGCCTTCAAGGATGCAGTAATTGCTCTTATCCAATTCGGCTAGTGTGAGGGATATAGCTTCACCTTTTGAATACCTTGGCATTTTATTTGCAGAGAACTCCCTTAAGGTGCGCCCATGTATTCCACAAGTGCAATCATTTGTGGAAAAGAGCCATTTATGCTTGAGGTCATAAAATATTGAAGGCTGCCACTGACATAAAGATTTTCATAAAATTTCATGAATCATTAAACATGCCATGAAGAAGAGGTGGTCCCCACACTTGGTGAGAGAGATGAGAGAAAGAAAACAGTCATAGGTGTTAAGCTTTCAGAGATCCAATCTGATTGATATCTATCCCCTAGAGATATGTGTAAGACCGACAAGCACGTTGGTCAGATTTGGCTAGATGTCCTAGCAAGAAATTCTAGCTCTAGTATTCAACTTGGGAACTAGGATTCCAAGTTTTCTCCTCTTGATAAGATACAACAAGATCATTCCATTAGGAATGGGTTACCTTTTTTGGAATGGAAAGGTATGTGTGCCAAAAATGATGAGATTAGGGCTCAAATTTTGCATGAATGTCATGACAGCCCCCGGGACACCCAAGCACACAAAGGTCGCTCGACCTAGTAAAGAGGAACTTTTACTGGCCAAAACTTAAAGATCAGGTGCAAGTGTAGGCAATGCCAGGTTAATAAAGTTGAAAGACTAAAGGCAATTGGCTTGTTGCTTTCATTGGAAATTCCCAAAAGAAAGCGAGATTTTGTAGTAGGAGTTCCTTGAACGGGAAAGCAAAATGATGCTATATGGGTAGTAGTTGACAAGCTAACCAAGATGGCGCAATTCATTCCAACTAAAATGATTGTGAAAGCTTCAGTTGGGAAAGGTATCTTCCAATGGTTGAGTTTGCGTACAACAACTCAAAGCACTTAGGGACTTGTTATAGTCCATTCATGTTGATTTATGGTTTGCAGCCTCCTTCCCCCATTTTCGTTGGCCTCAAAGGTCTCAAGGTTAACTTAGCGATGGATTTTTGTTGATATGTAGGAAATGTTTGTCATTTAAGAATAGAGCCCAATTTAATGCCAATATAAAACGGTAGCCTTGAGTCTTTGTGGAAGGAAATTGGGTCTACTTTGGAATTTCGAAAGATTCCAAGGTATTGTGGACAGGGAAATGTCCTAAGTTGCCCCCTGCCAAGCCTAGAGAGAGTTCATTCTTGGAGAAGCAATTCCAAGAGGATTGGAGCTCTCATGAAGTTTGAGAGCTGGTCTTGCTATGCCTTGAGAGAGCACCTATGGTATGGGACATGGATGCTATTGGCATGGAATGAAGATCAAATATGTTGGATGTCTTGGGCTTAGAGGTAGCTCTTGGATGGGGAGCTAATGGCTGTTGGAGAGTCAACTAGCAATTATGATGGAGTCTAGGACCTTGCATGCTGGATCATGAAGATGGCACATGGAAGCAAAGGAGCACAACAACCAAGTGACGTTTGGATCTTCACTTTGGGGTTGTTTCATTGCCTCTGTTGATGCCATCTATAGAGAGAAATTTTTGCCAAGGCCCTTTCATGGTGAAGTAAAATTTCTTTCCTCAATAAATCCTTGTCTAAGCAAGTATTCTCGTATAGATTTTGAGACATTTTGATTTCCAAATACTTGTACTTTAGGGTAGTTTCAATCTCATCACTTGTAATGCAATTACACATGGATAAATGATTTTCGTTGAGAGAAAAATCCCTGTCTTCATATTCAAGTTCTTTGAAAGATGCAAAACCCTTCATTTTCCTTCTCTAAGGAGAGATCTTCTATCTGTTGCTAGAATGATGGATCTTGGAATGTCTGTCAGTTTTGAATCTAATATATGTAGAATTCTAGATACATAACAACTAAGATTGTTGCAATTGTTGTTAGATAAGGAAATATATATCATGCACAAATTGCTAATAAGAATGAACTTGTGTTGGTCACCTAAGTGATCAGAGTGATAATGAATTATAGCACGCATCTTATTAGTTAAATAGAAAGAAGGGTCTAGGCACTTATGTGTAGACTACAGAGCTTTAGACAAAGTCATTATTAAGAATAAGTACCCTATGTCTCAGGTAGACAAGTTGTTTGATCAACTTGATGGGGCTAGGTATTTCAGTAAAGTAGATTTGAGGCCGGGATATTACCATGTCTGTATCAAAGAAAAAGATGTCTCGAAAACAGCGTTCAGGACTCGTCGCGGTCAATATGAGTTTAAGATGATGCTGTTTGGGCTCCCCAATGCTTTGACGATTTTTATACCATGACAAACAATGTTCTTCGAGCATATTTAGGAAACTTTGTCATAGTCTTCTTAGACGATATTTTAGTTTACAATAAAACTATAAAAGAGCATTTGGCTCACCTTTGAAAGGTGTTTTGTTTGCTCAGAAAGCATAAACTATATGCAAAGAATGTGAGTTCTTTATCGTAGAAATAGTGTATTTGGGCCATATTATCTCAAAGGACTAGATTAGGACCCTAATAAGGTCAAGGCCATATTCAGTTGGCCGAAACCAACTAGTATCTCAAATATTTAGGTTTTTCTTGGTCTTTTGGGATATTAGCGAGGGATTATGCTTAGATAGCAATTCCCATGACAAATCTTCTTAAGGGAAAGGAGTTCGTTCGGGGGCCAGAGCAACAGAAGAGTTCTGATTCTCTCAAAACAGATTTGGTTATAACACCAATACTGGAAGTCGTAGACCCAAATCAGCCTTTTCTGGTCGAAACAAATGCTAGTGACTTTGTGATAGGTGCGATGTTCAACCAAAATGGATGACTAGTTGTGTTCAAAAGTTAAAAGCTCAAGCCAGCCCAAACTAGCTTATGAAAAAGAATTTTTTTCCATAATTCACACCCTTAAGACTTGGCGGCACTATTTGTATGAGGTTCTGATTGATCATGAAATCCTTAGATATTTATGTAATCAGCCTAAAGCTTAGGGGTGGTCTGAAAGCTTGATGGGCTCAATTGATGCCAGAATTCATGGGCTCAATTGATGCCAGAATTCAACTTGTCTTTCAAATATAGGTGAGGAAAATTCAACACAGTGGTACATGCTCTTAGCAGAATGCCAATGGTAAATACATTACATTTTGCCGAGATCTGTAATGAGTTATTTGAGTCCTTGAGGGGAAATGTAAAAACGATGCGTATTTTTCCATGGTTTGGAAAATAGTCGAGGATAGAAATGTACAAACTTTTGAACTAGTTCCTAGGGCTGGAGAAGATCTACCCAAGCATACGACTATTTTCGTTGAGGATGGAGAGTCCAAGCGCATGTCAGATTGTGTTGAGGATTTTGAGTCTGTAGAGCCTAAGCCTACCATTGCGTTCTCAAGGATTCAAATGGAAACAATATTCCACAGGATGAGTATCTACTTTACAGAAACAGAATATGTGTTCTCGACTTAGAAGATTTTAGGCGTCAAGTTTTATACGAACGTCATGATAGCCCTAGTGCGGGACACCCAGGAATTTAGAAAACTTATGAGCTTCTTCAGAGGCAATTCTTCTGGCCTAGTATGAAAAAGGATGCCCGACAATACGTAATTAGTTGCTAGAATTGTCATAGTAGGCCTGCCCAGGACCTAGAAGGGTCATGATGCTATATGGGCCACAATTGACCGTTTGACCAAAATGGCTCATTTTATTCCAACCAAAACAACCGTTACAGCTCCAAAGTCAGCAACATTATTCATAGATGGCCTATTTAAATTATGGTTTTCCTTCTGGCATAGTCAGTGACCATGATAGTAAGTTTGATGGGTGGGGTTTTTGGAGAGCAGTGTTCCATCACCTCCATACCAAACTAAATATGAGTACAATAGATCCACAGGCGGACGATAAGAAAGAACAAGTAAACCAAGTGCTGGAAGATATACTTTGAGCATATGTCATCAAAAGCAGGCTAATTGGGAGGAATATCTTCCGATATTAGAGTTTGCATATAACAATGCCAATCGTTCAGCTACGGGGTACAGCCCATTTATGCTGATGTATGGTTTTCAACCATGCTCACCCACAACTATAGGGTTCGAACAAGAAAAAATTGAAGTAGCCAAAAACATTTTGGAAGACCTAAAGCAAATGGTAGAACATTTTAAAAGAAGCATTAAGCAAGCCCAGGATTGAGCAAGATATTATGCAGATCCACATAGATGGGACGTTTGATTCTCCCCTGGCGAGAAAGTCTTCCTTCGGGTCCCAGTTGACTCTAGAACCCTAAAAACAAGAGTGTGTGCTAAGGTATCTCCTAGGTATTATGGTTCACTTACCATTACTAGGAGAAGAGGCGAAGTTTCCTATGAGCTAGAATTCCTGAATAGCACTAAAGCCCATCCAGTATTTCATGTTAGCCAGCTACGAAGGGCTTTAACTAGATCGAATAATCTATTAAGGGACAATGTTCTAGTTATGCCTGTGGCTTCTCAGCAACTTCCACATGAACCAAAAAGTATTCTCGATTCTAGGGAGATGCAGACATGTCACACCCTACATTAGGAATACTTAGTTAAGTGGAAGGATCAACTTGTTGAGAATGCCAATTGGGAAAGGGGTAGCGTTCTTGGTCAATTATATCTAGATTTTGTCTTAGACCAAGACAACTCTTAGGGGGGTATCATAAAATTAGAGGGAGATTCTATTGTGTTCTTTGTTATCTCTTTTTCATCCATGACCAATAGTGTCTTTGTATATGTGGTAGTTGTACTAGGATATAGAACACCTTCCAGTTGGAGATATGACCTTCACCTCCATGATAGACAACATTATGACTTGGGCATGAGTGGTCAACAGGTGTGCCTCATGTGCAATAAACTAGGGTTATAGTTTGTAGTTAATTAGATGTGCTAGATAACCACATGTAATTAGCTAATTACATTGGACTATAAGTTAGTTGTTTGTTGTACCCATGGGACATACTTGCAATGTACTCACAAGTAATAGATAACTAAAGGGCCCAAAGTGCAAATAGTGTAATTAATGTGGACTATTCCTTATGTGTGTGTAAAAGGACTTTGATACTTTGAAGCTAGATGTGTAGGGATAAAGTAGTTCCCTTATTTCTCTCACTTGGATCATTCTCATTGTATCAATGTGCATATTCTCGTTGATCTAAGCTATGATGTTCTCTCTCCATCTTTCTCATGGCTTGAATGCTTACTGCATGCTCCGATCTCTAACATGGTATTAGAGTCAATGAGGGTTATTTGTTAACACCCCGATTGATCTAGCTGCATACGACTGCAATTTTTAGAATAGAGACTAGAGCATTGGATCATTGATGAAATTTTAGCAGTGTTTAGAGAAAAATGTAGGATTTCTTTTTTGGTAGACCGTAAATGAAGTAAGAGACAGATTTTGTCTTTGTTTACTTGTTGTTTTGTGTGTGGAATGCACAACTATGTAAGCACATGCCTCTTGTAAGTCCGAAATTCATGACTTGTTTGTTGGTCCCATGCTCTTACAATCTCAATGTTTTGTGAAGGCTTGATAGCAATGGCCCAATTCAGCTTGGTTTGTTGATGTGTTGATCAGTGTCAGGTCAATGAGGTGTGCTTTAGGTTTCTTAAAGGTTTTAGCCTACTTTGCCTAGCCTTGAATTATTTTGAAAGGAGCAATTCCAAGTGGAGTCATGAATGTTCGATCAAGAGGGATTGATGGAGATATGACCTTTACGTCCATGATAGACGACATCGTGAATTGACATGAGTAGTTGATAGGTATGCCACATTAGTAGTTGACTAAGGTTGTTATAGCCATTGGTTAAGTAGGTGTGCCAGTTCATTTATTGTGACTTGACATGCGTAGTTGACGGGTGTGCTACATTAGTACTTAACTAAGGTAGCTATAGTCATTGGTTAAGTAGGTATGCTAGTTCGTTCTATTACATTGTGATGTAAATCATCTATTTATTGGACCCACTGAACATACTTGCAATGTACTCGCAAGTAATAATTAAGTGAAGGTCCTAAAGTGCCAATAATGTAATGAATGTGGACTGGTCCTTATTTTGTGTATAACAGGACGTCAGCACATGTGTACCAGATGTGTAGAGGTCTAGTAGTTACTTCATCTCTCACTTGGATCATTCTCATTGTCTCTCTCCATCTCTTTGTCTTCCTCTCTCTCATGGCTTGAATGTTTACTACGTGCTATGATTTCTAACACATAGCACACACAGACTCATGTTGCTCACATATTGAAGTAAGTTCAAAGACGAGTTAGACTGTGAGCAAGTGCATGCAATATTCTAGGCATCTTAACAAGCCCATTGAAGAATCCATACATCGAGTGAATGTCTAAGATGCACTTCCTCTTTAGCCACGTATGTACTACAGAAATCTCAAGCACCAGGATGTAGACAACACGTGCATGCTGAATTTAGGTAGGGCCTATTATGAGCAAACAATAGAATAAGAAAGTGATAGTGAAATATTGCAATTAGTGAGAAGCAAAGTTGACTTGGAATCGTAATTGAATAGTGTTTTCTACTAGTATATCGAGTGACCTAAGTCGATTGTGATATGAACCTATACCAAAGCATTCTAAACCAAATATCAAGCTACTCTCGATTCGAATGCAAGTTCCCAAACTATATGTCTCAAATAAGAGGTACTGACTAATGTTGACCCATGATCCAAATAGATGTCCTTGTCCATGATATTTGGCCTATGTTTGCCTACTATTGCATGCTTTTTCTCTGGTCTCTTGAGGACTTTATATGTATGTAATGTGAGTTGTGGATGTGACCAGATCATATGTACTTATCTTCGTTGATTTGAAAACTTACGTTCTTGTTAGGTGACGTGTTCATAGTCGGATATATTTTAAATGGGCTCTCATGCTGCACTATTTCTTGAATTCTTACAGACTTTGATGTGCTTCGTCTTATGTATTTTTTTTGGTATAAAAGCTATAGATAGGTTCCCACACAATGAAATCTATCACTAATACATGTTCCAAGTTGTAGATAAAACCAAGTTTTAGCTCAAATATGTCAATATAATTCAAACGTCATTTCAATGAGGCGCTCTTGTAGGAATTTCCTTATGTTTTCAATAAAGCTAAGAACTTGCCATAATTGTTTTGTGCTCATTCTCAAACAAAGTCCCAAGCATATTGCATTTGAAACCTTGGGATAATCAAGAAACATCTCAAACAGTACTTTTTACCATAATTCGTTTTGGCTTATTGTTGGCTAGTTGCATGGAAAGTATATGTTTATGAATCTTCTTGGGTTAAATGCCCTTCTTACATATGATTATCTGAAGTCATATAAAGAAACTGATGGCATACCTTATGTGGTGTTTGAGGAAAGTGGTTTAGTCAGATGCGTTGTTGACACACTTGATAGGCTTCCAACATGTGTTGGCATGCTACTTTCTTGGCACCTTTTTCTCTAGTTCAAAGCTACATGCTTCTTTGACTTGTTTGCTTCAGTGTAGGATTTCATACTATATGCTTGTTGTTGCAACGTGTTCACTTTTTGTGCAGTGCCGGAGTTGCAAGGTGAGCCAGAAGATATTTCCAAGGAAAAGGCAAGACTTGCAGCCAAGAAGGTACAATTTGGTAGAAAGATACCAGTTAGAGTACTGTAAGAATTTTAGGTGAAGGTAAATTATGGGTGTAATATTTATCATGGATCTATCTCAAGTCTGAAAATGCAAGAAAGAACATAGAAAACTGGGACTTTCTGTTTCTAATGAAATCAAGACCCAAATATAGTAGACGTGTGGTGTACTTGGATGCACGCATGGCAATTCTATACCAAAAGCATATTAAGAGTACAAAAAGCACAACCTAGACCTAAGCCATCTAATAGGAGTGTGTCAACACCAACCTGAGGTCAAAAGCAAATGCGAATGGAATGATCGCCCAAAATACAACATATTTTTGGGGCCAAGTCCTAGGCCAAATTTCCAATTCAGTAGGGCCCACTCAAATTGCCTAAAATGGTAGCAATGTGTGGAAAATCAAATCATCTTCCACTCTTGCTCAGGCGTGATTGAGTGCTTGTGTGCTTGAAGAATGTTCGGAGGGTGATAGAGAGAGAAATTGGGTGCTATCCCAACACCTCTCTTTAATCTTCTCGAGAGGTTTCTTTTTTTACTTTCATGACTGCTTGATGCTTGAAGATGCTAGGGAGAGTAATTGGGTGCATCTTCTCAAGAGGAGTTTTTCATACTTTCTTGACTACTTGATGCTTGAAGGGCGCTAGAGAGAGAAAATGGGTGCTACATACCATCTTTCTTTGACCTTTTTAGAGAGGTTTTTTCTACTTTCTTGACTACATGCATTGAAGTTTCGTCAAACATTGTTGATTTTTCTGAAGTTTGAAGGGTTGTACGGACTATTCACTACTGTACTGATCAGATAGTTGGTACGTCCAATTTGCTTCAATTTTGTTTTGTGTTGATATTAATGAAAACTTGCTAAGGATAGAGAATGCTGAACTTAAGAACTTTCATGACTTATTATTGGGTTCCATACATCAAACTTTTATTGTTCTAACTCTTTGAGACCGTGCTTATACATCATAGGTACTCAAGCACAAGTTTCCACATGAAAGAATTAGATTCTGCTGCTTGTACTTTGGCTGCCACCTTATGCCTGCTATCACTTCACACATGCTTTTGTCAACTTGTGTTATACATGGTTCCAAAGAATTGCTAATTGAAGCATTTCAAATCAGTGTGAATTGATTTCAGTCAAGTTTTTAATGTGCCAAATCTGTTCAAACTTTGGAAGAAAGTTTACAATTTTTGTTTAATCATTTGGCAGGAGCTCTAGTTGAATTTCTATTTTTTTTTTTCAATTCTAGTTTGAGTTCCCTTGATTTGAATTGTCTGGAAACTATGCTGATGTACCTTCAAATTTCTGTAATTTTGATGCTGTTTACACATGTGAACTGCTGTCAGACGTTTGGGCTGCAAACTGTTAATTTTCACTTGTCTTTGAAGTTTGTATGATATACCAATCCACTTACAGCTGACATGCATTGAATTTGACCTTTACATCTGTCCTTGGATATCTGTACTGGTACTTTTCTGGATTCTCCCATGCTAGACACCCATCACTTAAGCTTTGTTCCCTCTCCTTATTTACCCAAATTTTGCTGCAATTGGATGATGTTGATGCATGCAGATTTGCTATCTTCTGTACCTTTGCCTTTAATGACCTGCTCGCCGCTTTTTATCATGCATTACCTGACTGCAGTAACTCCATGTGACTGCAAGATCCCTGGTATGGGCCGGTACTTGCTCTTGTACAACCCATGTTTCCACAAATGTGGGGTACACTCATACACATATGATTGAAGTTCTGTTTTTGTTTCAGGTTTTTGTACCGTCACGCATCCGTTTGCGATCATTCGAATTGCACTTAGTGGCCTGTACAACTTTGTATGTCTTCCTATACAGCTTGGCTTGAACTGTCCTTCAACTGATTTCACAGGTGTGAACTATATATGTCCTCCATTCGGCCAAATTTGAGATCAGAGAACCCCCCTTTTGATAATAGAAAAGCACTTCTAAGAGTTTCTTTACCAAAAAAGGTGAGACACACAGTTGTCTACAATCAAAATCACCACAAACTTTTTCTAGACTTCCTAGACGTTCTTGACACCACTCATCACGTTTTCACACAAGTTTTCAAAAACTCTAGCCTACCAAGACTTGTGGAGGATCAGAGAACCCAAGACACATAATCAGCTATGTTTTGGCTCTTCTCCACTCTTGGTGGTGGCTATTAGTTGCAGGTACTCATATAACTATAATCAGAGAAGTATGGACTGTGTGACCATAACACTCCCCCCCTTGAGAACATTGCCTTCAACGTGGGCTTTAATGTTTAACTACTAGAGCTACTTTTGTACCACTGTTTGTAGTGTTTTATCTAAGTTGTAAGGTTTGTGGTAGTGGTGTCAGCCCATAATCTTAATCTCCTATAGTTGTGGAAACCCGCTTTCGGTAGCATAAAGCTTGTGATTTATGCACAGAAACTTTTGTCTCATGTTAGGAGGAATCAGCAAATTTCAGCAGGTAATCAGTTGTGTAGGTGGAGCATCATTGGTAGCAACAACATTAGTATCAGCTATATTTGAAATAGGAACAACAATATTAGGAGCCTCCGGAACATCTCAAACAGCAAGTCTATAAGGACCTTATTGAATAGTAACATAAAATTGTGTGTTTGTTTCTGCAGAAAAGGATTTTTAGATAGAATATCCATGGTTTCCCATGTGCGCTTTGTCAATATGTCTGTCATATTATTGAATTAAGAACTGGACAAGTTTGCGGCAGCGATGAAGATGAACCTGGAGAAGGGAGGTAAGGGAAAATTTTAATATCATAAGGAAATGTGGATTCATGAGGTTTTCCAAGAAACAGGGAACTACGAAGTAAACTGACATGAAATTAATAACAGGCCTTGGTATTGGATAGAAGTTGAAGACGATAGGACACCGGACTATTAGGTAAAGCCAAAACAGGAGCCGTAACTAGAAGATGCTTGACTTGATTAAACGA
The DNA here is from genome assembly GCA_029204225.1 of Diphasiastrum complanatum. Lineage (NCBI taxonomy): Eukaryota > Viridiplantae > Streptophyta > Lycopodiopsida > Lycopodiales > Lycopodiaceae > Diphasiastrum > Diphasiastrum complanatum. The sequence goes on along the minus strand of CM055105.1, from coordinate 29,714,180 downwards.
CTCTTGACAATCAGATGTCTAATGAAGCAAAACAATTTTGTGTACAACATATGTAAATGATGAGGAATAATAGCAACGTTAGGAACAATTAATGTGAATATGTATGAAGACTGAGAACATCCGAATCTCATGAACATCACGTGGTTGAGGCCAACTCTAAATAGCAACATGTTTGGAAGGATCTAGACAATAAATCCGGTAGAATAAAAGATTTCAGAGAATCGACCTCCGAGTCAACGAAAATACAATTGGATTGTTTGGCAAAAAGTTGGTGAGATGATAATAGATCAAAATTTGAGAACAAATGGACAATGCGAGACTGAAGATTGTAGCTAAAAGCAAGAAATAAACAAGCATGTAAATACCAACTTTAATACGTAAAAGTACCGGAGGGGGGGGGAGGGGTGGCACGAATGTGGGAAACAATACGAGTTCCACGTATGTATGAAGCATATGCTACGTTTCTTTCTGCATGTGACTTACATGTACTCTTTGGTGTTGAAGATGGTTTCCTTGTGCATGTGACTTACACCTACTCTTTGGTGTTGACAGATGCCAGTAGGGATGTCATACCATATAGTCATTGATGGCATGCCCTAGGACATTCTGAGTGGAATTTTTAATTCACAACATGGATATGCTCCTTTATTATCATCAGGCATTATCTTAGACTGGTCATCAATACAATCCTCACTGTTTTCCAGAAGTTGCTGTCAATATCACTACTTCGAAAATTTTCAGCACTTCATGAGGTTTTTATTTTATTTTTGCTTTTAAACTGTCCCAACTGGCTGTTTATTTTGCACAGTAAGTATAAAGTATATTTCTCTGGAAATTTCCCCACATTTTGGTATAATTTGATCTTTCACTGCATCTTATGTTCTGGTGGCAAAGATACCGTGGTTTCCTATCCTCCTCTTGTTAAAAATCTAGGACTATTCTCTGAGTAGTTTCGTTGTGGCTATAGAAGCTGGGAAGTTATTTAAAACATGGTTGATAGTTGGTACTCTTCTATCCAACAAGCTATTCTTTGTGGGGTGGGGCACAGGGGCTACCAAAGATTTTTGGTCCCTGACCGTGTTTGTGTAATTCTTGTGCATGTTGTGAGATTACAAAATTCTCAATTATCACAAATTTGCATGCCAAAGACCCTCATGGAGTCAAATGGAAGTATTTTTTATTTTTTATCTTCAGAATTTTTTCATTATTGCTCCTTTGTTTTTTGTGTAAGGGCAGTTGTTATGTTGCTACTTCAAATAAATGTAATTGCTATCACAATGCTAGTATATTATGCAAAAGAGACTTCAAAACATCTTATCATATCAATCATTTTGAAATCAGACACAATGCTGATTTGATGGACATTAGGGTCTACATATTGCTGAAGGCTTTTTGTTAACATCCCACTTAAAACTGAATACAGCTTTTTCGTCTTGTTTGGTAGATTTGTGGACCTGTGCTTGTTGAAGATACATGCCTTTGCTACAATGCTCTTCAAGGTCTTCCAGGTAGTGTTCTTTATCACAAGGATTTCAGGGCAATCAAGTTATTGCACCTCTAATGATATGACATGAAGAAATATTTCATCTTTAGCATCTCAATTTAATATTTTCATACATGTCCCACTGGACAGTTGTTTTCATACATATCCCACTTGGTGATTGGGCATATGCACACAAATTGTACCATAAAAGCATCATCAGCATTTCATAGATTTAAGATGTTAGATAATGGGTGACTGCTTCGATCTGTTTTGCGTGACATTTCTTGTTTTTGTGAATTTGTTTTGCAGGCCCTTATGTGTAAGCCCTTGAGACTCTGTTCAGAGAGATCCCCTTTGAATCTCTGTGAGACTATATGCTGAGAGTAAGAGAATGGCACATAACTTTTCATAAATTATGGATTTCTGCAGTGGATCATTAATTGGTATCAACGTATCTCTAGCATTTTCAGTTTATTTTATTAGTGCCATAAGCCATTTGCCTGTGTCAACTCACAATCTGATCTTACTGACATTGCTATGCATGTACATGCCTTTGTGTTTCTCAATCTACAAACAAATTCTTTAGGAGCATGAACTAGCATTGTTGAGAATGAAATTTAATAAAACCCTTTGGCCATTGGTTCCCAGGACTTCATTCTCGTGATACATTGCAATGAAGTAGGATCATCTTTTTATAAGGGCTACTCTTTTCTATGGCTTACGACATTTCTTTTCTATAGCTCGCAGTATGTCTGTACTGCACCAAAGGACTTTGCAATCATGAGTCGATGTACTTATTATGTTGCTATAGGGCTAAGAAAAGCAACTTTTCAGTATTCAAGCCTACTTAATATTTCACTCGAGAAGGTGTAGATTGTTTTTTGGTGCTGGTCTTGAAGCGTGCATGTCTGAGACATTTGGAGACGTATTGTTGACTAAGCTGTTTGGTTGCAGGAAATGGTTTCTTCAAAAGATAGGCCATGAAGGTATAAAGCTCATTGATTTACTGTCCGGTACTGTAGCAGAAGTTGAGCATATTGCTTTTTATGCATTGAGTGGTTGATGAATTCTAGATGCTAACAACAGGAACGCACAGGCTTAAACAATTTGTTAGCAGCATATGAGGACAAGACAGCATACGCCCTTTGTGTCTTTTCTTTAGCTCTTGGACCAGATTCTGATCCAATATCTTTTATTGGCCGTACAGAGGTACAGATGGATGCATGCAGGCCTGTTTATGCATTTACCTCCTTGTACTTCAACTGTTCCTTGCACCGAAGTTTCGTAATTTGAATCTTCAGCCGTCCTTGTAGTTCTGATCAGAAAGAGATGCTGCACTTTTGCCAAAAATGATCATCTTTTACAATTTCTCATCTGGTCTCTGTCCTTGGTTGTTGATTATCAAGGGAAGGATTGTCCCTCCACGTGGAACAAGGGACTTTGGATGGGATGCAGTATTTGAACCTGAAGGCTATGACCAAACGTGAGTGAATGTTTAATATTAATATCTAATTCTGTCAGCTAGTTAGCTTTTATAGTTTACAATTACCACATATATTTATTTAGTTACATTATGTAAGTTAGTTTATGGTACCTACTGAATGTGCTCATAATGTAGTAGATAATTAACAGGCCCTGAGTGCCTACTATGTGATATTGAGGGTCCAAGTCCTTCTAGATGCAATTGGACACCCTGGTGACCAATGTGCCCAAGTGTAGGGGCAATTGTTGAAATTGTTTCACCTCTCCCTCTCTCTCTCTCTCTCTCTCTCTCTCTCTCTCTCTCTCTCTCTCTCTCTCTCTCTCTCTCTCTCTCTCTCTCTCCCCCCCCCCTATGGTGAATGCTTGCTGTATGCTCTGATTTTCAACATGCTATCAAAGCAGTGAATGGGCAACACCCTGCATGATCTTGGCACGCAGTAGGAGTTTATGTTTTCTACAGTATAGAGAACAGACAGGATCCTACTTTTGTGTAGAAATGTTGAACACATTAAAGGGAGCACCATTTTTCCTCTTGCTAATTTTTTTGAGAGAGGAATGCATTTCGAGGAAAGGAATTGCTACCTCTTTGAAAGGAGGATTGCAGTAGCACGGATTAGCCTCCTCTAGTGCTGAAATTTCAGCCCACATTTGCCATGTTTGAACATCTATTTGGCAGTGTGAGGCCATGCTTGAACATTGCAGTGGCATCCCTGTAGAAAGTGCTGAAAGGGCCTCATGACCTATTTGTGCAGCCCACCAACATGAACACTAGCGATAATCTGAAGCATGTTCCTCCTCTGGTGATCAGCCAGGAGACTTGAAATCACCTATTAATGCTAATTGTGGTCCATTAATTTTGAGGCAGTACCTAAAGTGATCAATTTCTGTTTAAGGGGGAGTAATCACCATCTGAGGCAGTTTTCCTTTTTTTTGTGATTGCTTTACAATGGATCAAAGAAGCCTTATTGAGAATTTTTGCCCACTAGGTGTGGCTTGTTTTGAACAAGCAAGGTTTATGGAATGTTGTTGATGGTTTTGCGGGTGAACCTTTTGAAAATGACACCCATCAACAATTTAAACAGGATTTGCATGATAAGAGGGCTGCTACCTTTATTGAGCTTGGTCTAGCCGATTTCCAAATACATCATTTGGAATTTTCCAAGATTTGGAAAAAAAAACTCGAAATCCTTAAAGTTTGTCGTTGGTGCTAGAGCAAGAACTGGTATGATTCTTAAGAAGCAGTTTTTCTTTTTGAAGCTTGACCATGGAACTTCATTGGATGATCACATTAACTGCATGAATTTTATTATGAATCAGCTTGCAAGGAGCTTCAATGTTTTTAAAGATGATGCTGCCATTCTTCTTAATAGTGTGCCAGCTGAGTATAGTAATTTTTTGTTGGTTTAGTTCTTTCAAGTGATGCTACTTGTGAAAAATTGGCAAGATCATGTTAGTAGGAGATAGGGCCAAATTTGGCTTAGGATGCAAAATGGCAAATACACATGCAAACCATGATTATGGCAGGAGAGTATGATGTGGCTCCAGCTAGGTCAGGCTTGCTACATGTGTCATGATGAGGTTGGATGAGTGACACTTCCCTATGTGTTGGCATGAGAGCTAGTGACCAATCAAAAAGCTAGAAATCCACCAAATTGGTCCAATCACCTTTGAGGGCTCATGAGTCACTCAACCAATCATATTTAGAGGAGGAAAAGAAGGGGTCCAATCATGTTTCACTCCCCTTCACATTAGATTACTACTTATATGCGTCTTAGATCCATTCTATGAAAAGTTTTTTGGAGTTAAGAGATTTTCTACATTTTGGAGCATTTTTGGTTTTCTCTCTCTACTCGAGTTTTGATAGTTGGTTTCTCTCTCTACCTGAGAGCAAGGCTTTTCCACACTTAGTTTTTTCTTTGACAAGTCTTCACATGTGTGAATGTACTTGTATGAGTGATATATGCATGTTTTCATGTGCTCTTGCCTTAGATTTGTGAGATAGATCTTGGATTTCAATCTATGCTTGATCTATGTGCAATCACCAAGTCTTAGAAGATCACAATCACACTTTTGGGCACTCCCACATGTGTGAAATTCAACATACCTTCTTCATTCAATGGAACGCTAAGCATAATAAGAACTTTAAGAGTGATGATGGCAGTTGTAAGGGCAATAAGGACATGAAATGTTTGTTCAGTGGCAAAGTGGGGCATTATATGAACCAATGCATGAAGAAGAAGGCAGATTTGAAGGCAAGGAAGTTAGAAAGTGGTAAAGCTAAAGAGGAGGTAAACTTAACAGCTGAATTTAGAGAATCTTTTGATGAACCAGAAGATTCTCTTTTCCGAGTATTTTTCAGCAGGATGTGTGATCTTCTTAGGGTTGAGTATGGACTTCCCTTTCTCAGTACCCAAGGTTAATGAGTTTATTGGACGATTCCTTATCTCAAAACCAACAGTCGAGAAGATAGATCCACGATGCAAGGAAATAATGTCTCCACTTGTAGCAATTTTTCGGATGCAAGAGAGTACATTGTCCTTCGCATAGCCCTTGGATATGCTGCAGTTGGCAGCTTGTTAGCAGATGATTATGTATCACCTGCACATCCATGTTAGATGACATCAGGATCATTTGACATTTGCAAAAGAGTCCCACACCATCCGTTAGTTACACTATTTACTCTCTCTCTCTCTCTCAAGAAGCTGTCATGTTTAGTAGCTGCATAATAAGAGCCCAATCACATCTGTGATCCTTCAAATCTGCCGTGTTTGATGATACTGTGAGCCATGTAAAAACTGTCTCAAAGAGCAGCTCTTTGAAAAAACATTCAAGCTTAAACTCAGTATTTATCAAGCATGGCACTAATCAATATGAATTTTCCTCCCATTAAGTCCGAAATCATCTGACTGGAGATCAGCTGGAAGAATGGCTGATTCTTTTTAGCTTGTCATATATTATCTCCATGGTAATGGTATTGTGTTTCAATCACAATAGTGCACTGTAAAATATCATGCTTGAAATTCCAGTGACTATTGTCTTTCCATTTTCATGCTCATTCAAATGCCCATACTTTAAGTGTTCATTGTCTTTATGCAGTTTTGCAGAAATGCCCAAAGAGGAGAAAAACAAGATTTCACATCGTCGGAGGGCACTGGATAAAGTTAAAGCACATTTTTATACAAATGAATATGTTGTCCAGAATTAATGACGTTTTTCGTAAGCCATTTTCTCAAAAACTGGTCTTGAAAATGATCTGTATTGCTCTGTTGCTTATTGCATTAACTTTTTATAGAATGACAAAAACACTTGATTTTCTGTAAGGATCTCAGATTGAGATCTTTGCAATCCAAGTGCTGTTATGTCCTGTTAGCTTCTATATTAGAAGTTTAGAACAAATATTTTAGCAAATGCAATTTCTCCTTACATACAAAGTGAAGAGTTGTATGTGGATAATTTATTTGTATCTTCGCTTGTCCATTTATTGATATGTAAGCTTGGTGCCACTCGTTGCAAGTACTAAGCCTGTGCCAGTTTTTGTCTCTTTTGTATCCTCTGCTAACTTGATACACTTTCTTTTAATTTCATTCAAACTGGTGCAAAATTTGACATCACCTGATTTCAAGTGTGCCATTTGTCAGCACATTGTCCTCCCTTTTGCCATTTAATTGATCTATTTTGTCTGTGAGTGCATCATGAAACAATCACGCCAAGTTCAAACATGCAAACATATATTAACATCTGTGTTAGTTCTAGAGGATTCTCAGTTATCTTCATTGGCAGCTTTGAAGTGATTAAGATGCTGTGAATTTTATAATCTTTGATTGACATTAAGAAAGGAATCAAATAAACTTTGTTTCGTTTCTTTATACACAAAGAAAAGGATTTTTACATCTTTTTATTGAATGACAAAAATATCACTGAATGTGAACTTTCCTTGTGCCACTAATCAAACCTCAAAATGAGATGTGTAACAACTCAACACGTGAACTACCCTGAAAATACTCAGGTCTTTTTTGCAGATAACGAGAAAGTCTATGATGCCGTACAAGCAAACAGATCATAATCACATCCTTAGTCTCATGCATGGCCTCAATGGTTAAATGCATGTACCTTTCGTCACGTGCATATGCAGCATATATATTAATGCATGCATCCTTGAATGCATGACTCCCGAACATCATCATAGATTAGAAAAGATGGGCAAATACATGCATTGTTGAATCTTAACTACTAATGTACCTGGGCATTGCTTCCAGCAACATACAATCTAGAATCTTGCTTCACCAATGTAGAGCTTAAGTCCATCACTATGGAGCTCTTAAGAGTGTGTGCTTGGCAATTTGGGTCACTTTAGATGGTGCTTTATCCAAAGATTAGTAGAAATCCATGTTTCTATGAAGATTGTGGCCTTTTGAACCTCCCAAATTTTCAATACTTTTGTTAGTTCCTTGGATCTTTTATTTATTTTGATTATCTATCCTTTTTGCTTTATCTTGCTCTAGAGAATTTGAAGTCATAGATCCTGTTTCTACTCCTACTTCAATTTGCATGTTGAAGCTAAGTGAAGGTAGCACTATAATGTACTCATGATTTCTTTGTGCACTAGGGTTGTGAGACGAGGCTTGCAAGGTAAGACAAAGTGAGGTAAGTTTCTAATTTTTTTGGATATAATGACTCCAGAAGTGATTCAGATGGAGTACAATTTCTTACAACCAAGGTGGCATCTATAGGAGTGCAAGAGTATGCACCTATAGAAGAGTACCGATCGATTATGGAGTCATAGGTGCTATGACTTACCATTAGATCTTTTTCTTTTACAAATTCGAGAACATGACGTGATCTCAAACAAAGGAAAAATAGAAGAAGTGCATGATCTCCTCATTAGTGCTAGCCTAGAGCAAGATCTTAGTTGAAGAAGACCAATTTTCCACCAGAGTAGATGGATAGTAGTACCAACCTTTTTACCCCCTAGTGCAAACTAGGGAAGGATCTTAGGAGGACAAAACCCAAAATATTAGATTGGTAAAGTTTCCAGCTTCCAATGCTCCTCCACACAAGTTGCAAGAGAGCTCTTGGAACCACTCCTAGACCTATCCCCTTCTACAGAACATGGCCTCATGTATACATAGGTAGGGGAGAGTTGTTGGGAGTCATCATGGGATTACCGAGGCACCTAGAAGTGGATGCCCTACTTCAAGAACACCTTTACTTTGGGTCTTAATTACTTGTTTACCCTAGCTGTAAACAAGAATTTGGATTCAAAAGAATTAGTACTTTTTTGCTAGTACAATAATACTTAAAATCCAAATTTTAAATACTTTGCCCCACGATATGTAAATTATAGGGAAGTGTAGCTAGTCCCTTAAACAACTCAACAACCATGTTGGCCTACAAAACATGAAGTCCATTCTTACACACTAATACATATATATTTACATGCAATTGTTGATTGCAAATGTGCAAGTGATCTTAATTTGCTAAATGGCAAAGGTGAAACAAAAAGGGATGTTGTAATCTCTTCTCTCGAACATCGAGCATCCTTGTTGCCAATGATGGAGAGAGATATGAAGATGAACTTGGCAAATTAATGACTTCTATGAAATGTATGATGTATTGCTTGTGGGATCAATAATTTGGAGAGTCCTTTTATTCTTTAATTTAAATGTTTTAGGACATGTTTTATCCTATAAAGTACCACTTGGTGACATTATTTCATTTCAACATGAAACTCAAACCAATGCAAAAAATTTGACAGGTGTGTCGATTTTGATTTTGTACGTGCGGTAGTAATTGGAGTTAACTTTAAGTTTTTTTGGCCTAGCTTACTCTAACAAGTGTAGAAACTTAGAAGTAGACCTATTTGTCCCTAGTAAAGGTCTATTTAAAGCATAGAAATATCATGAGAAACATGACTCTATTGTTCCTTTCTTACAAATGTAGGGGAATTATAAAGTCCATGATGTGCCATTTCATTAACTACGAGGCTCTCCACCTCGTGGAAAGGCTTGCGAGGCTATTATAGTCCAGGTGATCTACCCACGGTTGATGAGTCACTTGATGGTTCACCAATTCTCATGGTCACAAGGATTGTTCTTCTTTGGTCACAAGGATCACCCTTTTCTAGCATCTTGTTCTTTGGCCATGGCTTCTTTAGGCATTTCATGACTACTTGCACATCATAAATCATGGTTAGTCTTTAACCCATTATGGGATAGTCTTATAAGCACATGTTCTTGGGGGTACACATGCTTATGTACCTGCACTTGCCAAGCCACGTAATTTTTTCTCAGTAAATTTTTGCATAGCAAAAACATTCATAAAAGTCATAGACGGGTCCAAGGAAAAGGAAACTCTTTATTCATGTAAGGCTATGCCTTAAAGTTTACACACACACATGGGTAGTCGTTCATAACATCATTGTACATGTGAGTTGGTTATCCATATTGCTCTAACTATTGGTGTTTTTCTCATAATATATCCACTCTTGCATCCATTTTTATCATTTTCACATTCTTCTAGAGTTTTGGGGTCATAATTTTGCTAACAAAAAAATCTTTTTGTATTTTGATAAAATTTCCTAATCTATTGTGATATTGTATATTCCATTTCTTTTGTTGATTCAAACATAAAACTTTGTTTAATTGAAATCAATCATCGTGTTTAATTTGTCATATAGTCATCGCTATCTTCTCTTGTTTAGAAAAAAATTTCTAAGCAATTTTTACCTCCTACCATATGTTTTCATAGTTTTAGTTAGCTTTTGAGCTAAATTTCATTGACATAGTTAGAACGATTCAAGTCTTTCATGAAGTATAGTCAAGGCTAGTGGAATCCCAGTTGCACTCACACAAACATGAACCACCCAATGCGCCATTGACATGTAGGAGCCTTGTGCTCTCAATGCATAAAAAATGTTAGCCAAAATGGTGAAACGTACAAGACATGGTCAAATCACTGATTTTTGAACATCTTTGCGCACATAAAATGGAGGGGATCTTGACAACTGTAGCTACAGTCATAAGCTAGGTTCCAATCTACCCAAGGGTGGTGTGGAGCTCTTGTCTCCACCATCTTTCCATGATTAGAGAGCTTGCCATCACCCTCAATTGAGGGCATGACTTAACTTGCAGTCGTGTTGCGGTTGGAAGTATGTCTAGAAATCTACATTCAACCTTTTGGTTATGTGGTTTATCTAAGAGTTGATATTGTGGTGCACAAGCTTCAATTTCATGATGGAGTTGAGTATCTTCTCATGGCACATCCAAAAGACAAAACAATCTCTTGAGATGCATAAGATTTTTCAAAAATTAGTGAATGTGGCCTCACCTCTATTTCATGCATGTCTTGTTAGCTACAAATAATTCACTCATTGTTTTACAAATAGTTTACTTAATGTTATACAACTCCTAGTTTAGATTTCCAACGTATTGGAGTCTCTACTTAGATACAATTACTTGCTAGTGTGAATATAAAATAAATGTGGGATGATGGATATCTTTACTTGCATGTTGGTGATGTAGGAGAAAGGAAAGAAAGTGGGACGTTTTCTTTACTTATAGGGTAAGCAATAGTCAATATGGTGTCATGTGCCAAATAACATAGAAAAGTCTAGCGTGAAAAATGAATCCCATACTCAATATGCTTGGTGTTGGTGTGGGAAGTAGGACAAAGTATTTGATTTCAAGAGAAGCAATGAACACTATGGCATGTGTATCTAACCACATATAAAGTGATATGTGTTACCATCCATACTTTTAAAAAGATTCTAAAGGTTTATGTACAACAAGCCTCACTTGCTTACCTCACCCAAAATAATCTCACTAGACCATTTAGTAGACTCCAAAGATATGTGAAAGTGGTTGCCTATCCTATAAGCAACCCAATACATATAGATATATAAGCCAAAATGTTAACACATTACTAATCAAATAATTTGAACACATGTTATTTCTTGATTTCTTTGAAACCTTAACATTGATAGGCTTCACATGTGATGTGCTATAAAAGCACATGCCTTTGGGTAATGGACTTTTTTTTATAATAGCAACATCTGTAAAAGAAAAAAAAAAACGCTAGATTCCTTGTTTGAACAAAAAGGGTGACCACCTATAGTCAAAGAATACATTGAAGATGTTTTCAAGTCCATAGAAAGAGTCCTTATCTTTTAGAGAGTTATCAACTATATAGTTCATGCATGAGCATGTTCAAAAAGTGCATGGAGTTTCCAAAAAAACATCCAGTTGGTCACACATTTATGCCTAACATTTGTGTAGCTAAAAGTACCCTTTTTAATAGTCTAGTTTGCTAGGCTACTGTGTTCGTGGTCTATTTGTGTGAAGTATAACTTGTGTAACTAGAAGTATTAGGTGCACATATTGTACTTAGTGCTTGCCAACATGAAAACTTTTGTGCTTAGTATAGTTGTCATTTGAACTTAACATATATGAAATTGAATCATGCGATGAACACCAAAAAAAACCTTAGCATTTTACTTTTTTTGTGTATGACAAAACCTTGATACAAGTTTATTATTGACAAGTGTACAATCATACAAACAAAAATGACGCCATAAGCTATTTGACTTGTGCGACCTCTTAAGGGGGGACCCCAAATCAATATCTACCTAACATAGTTTAAGTTACAGGGCATGGGCCCCACAAACAATTAAGCATTTCTTGTAGGAAGGCATCTAGTTATTAAAATTCGGACACAAATAGTTGAAATTGAGCTCCACAAGTCTAATGCATCTCAAACTAAAATTCAGAAACTATATCTAGAGAATTCGATTTGGTTTTTGCATTCCATGTCCCACACAAAGTCTAGCGAAGGAAGTCATCACCCATTTTAAAGGTGGTGTTGTGAAAAAAAGTACAAATAGGAACATAAATCGATTCATTCAATCCACAAGAGTGATTGGTTGCACTACTATCAACAATTCTATCACCAAAGCTAGAATTGATCATATCTTGATATGCACAAGAGCACTCTCAAATAAGAGCACTATAAAGCAAAGTGTAAATGATCAAATAGGCTTCACACGTATGAAGTATAGCCTACTATATGGACAAAGAACTCAAAGTACTAACACTAATCAAAGCATTGGGTCCACCAAAATGCATGCAAAGAGAGAGATACACAAGCTTGATGCAAAATCCTTGAGATTTTTTCAAGTTATTCTTAGCTCCAGATTGGAGTATATCCAAAAAGCTTGAGGCTTGGATTGACCTGACCTATTTCACACGTGTGAAAAAGTATATCCACTTGTCCTTTGGCTCCTCCTAAAGTCCCATACAAATCTATGGCCATCCATCAAATTGCACCTCTCTAAAAAGCCTAGAATTGAGGAAAATGCATTCTAACTATTTGCCTTAATGGCGCTTGGGATTATGTGCAAGCTAACGTATGCCTATGATTCACAAATGGGAATCGGCTCCACACATGTGGAATGACATTATGTACATGAGTTTGGCCTTAATCAAGCTATATTTTGCACATGTCTCTCACTCCTCCTCGAAAAATAGCTTGATTAAACTATGACAAACTATTCATAACTTCAAGGGTTGATAATAGCTTAATAAATACATCATTTATAGGTTAAATAGTCTAAAAATCAGCCAATAATTGATGACGATGCACTATCACCATATCCATGAAATCACCTCCTTGAAGTAAATCTATTTCCACATGCCATGAAGAGCATTCCACCATCCTAGCACCTTTGCAATTGTGCCTTCAATGCTTGGAGAAGATCCTTGATCCCAAGGCTCCTCCTCCTTGAAAATAGTTTCTTTTCCTTGAGAAAAACCTGAACATTGTCTCATAATGATCACGAAGATCCGTCATGTTGCCAAGATCACAAAGATTAAGCATACCAAGATTTCCAAGAATATGCATGCTAAAATAACAAATGTTTTGCATAATTTCTCCAATCTTGTATTCAATGGGTTTGAACTTGAGGCTACATACTTTCTTACAGATATAAGTGTCCTTTGAGGATGATTCACTTATTCTCATAAGAAGCTTACAAAATGCATTCAAGATTGAAAAAGTACAAATTTTCACATCATGAATGAACAAATCATTCTTGCCCTCATAAATCCAAAGAGCACATATTTGATGAAGCAACCATTTGCTTTCCAATTTATTCATAACGAATTGCAAACCATTAAGAGCACAAGATTTGTTCTCATATAAGGCATCATACTCAACTAGTATTGCCTTGCTCCAACTTTGAGATTCAAAAAATTCTTCAAAGCAAAAACATGTAAAGAAAGCAAAAATGGATGGATTGGTATGTATACCTCCTGAACTTTGCTCCTCTACTCCACAAAATGTGAGCCTCATAGGCTTGTTGACCCTTTACAACATGTGATGAAACCAATGTTTCAGCAACCATTCGAGGACATTACGCACAATCTACAAATATCATTAATTGGGGACATGTGTTAGCAACCATTGAATGTGTAGACGCTCAAATATACAACAATGAAGTGTTAACCAAATATGAGAAATCGATAACGATAACATCTACAAGCATAGATCAACTGATTATGGATGCACTTTATGTTTCTTATATAGATGCGGAGCTTATTTAGATAGAATGGCTACCAAATCCATCGGTTAATGAACCTGTAGAAATTACAGATGAAGGTATTATGCTAACGATGATTGATGAAGGACCAACTCACAAGCAAGTACTTCATTATTTAGATCCACAATCATCAAATCTTACGAGGATACCAAAAGAAATTAAGCTGCCATCACCTTTTGAACATATAGATTAATCATCTTTGAAATATTTACAATTCTTGCTTGACATTCTTAACTAGTACTTCTTGGCTCTCATACTCAGCTCTCAGTCTTCGTTAGTCTCGTCTTCTCAGAGACCTCCTCGGTCTAAGGTGAGAGGTGCTCTTGGTTAGCTCTGGTCGAGTATCTTGGGGATTCATCATAAGCAACCAACATCAACCCACCCCTAATGTATTGCAGGACCCACTACAACTCATATTGGACGATATTGCTCCACTATTGGCATTGGCGTCGTCGATTGTCACTTGGAAAAGCGTAGATCCTTGTTTACTTGCATAAAACCAATTGCTTATTTTTGCCAATCTTTATCAAAAACGGCTTTTGCAATTTGCCGCAATGTAACCAGAATGTCTTATTACTGCAAGTGGTTGACATTCTCAAAATTGCCAAGTCCTCAGTAGCTTCATTACTTGCATGTCTGAGTGCCCTCCTCATGTCTCTTTCTTTTGTTGCATCTACCATAGATGGTTTCACTTCTAGTTTCTGGGCAGATTCTAAATTCTGGGAGGTTTGTTTGCTTCTGGGTGTTTTCGCGGTTCTTGTCTTAGATGAAGTTTCAGTCTCAAGGAAAATCTTCGATCTGTAGGTTGCACAAACTTCGATTATCAGTCTCAAGGGGATGGACTCATCATCAAAAAATTGGTGGTAGGAACATATTTGGATGCACGATTTTGTAACGGTAAGAAAACATGATGAAGGCTTGGTGGAAGGGTGAAAGAACTGATAGTTCTGTAGTTGCAGCCTTGGACCCTTGCAATGTCAAGCTTTGACCACCACTTGTTGGGTGAAGAGCTCACTTTATTTTGTAGGTTCACGGTTGCCTCATTCTTTCTTTTTCTGTAGCTCTTTCTTTTGGTCCACTACTTTCGGTTCTCTTCGAGCTTCATAGGAGGGGATCCAACTATCATTGCTCCAGAGAGTTTCTTTTGATCAAGATCGATTTGACTCAACTGTTGCTTAAGTTTTGTCCTTTCCTGCTAGGCTTCTTAGCTTTATTTTTATTTTTTTGCTTCTTTGAGCTGCTTCGCCTGCTTTATTAGATCTTCTTTTCTGGCTGATCAACCATGTAGGTGGTAGTTGGTCTCCGCAAGACATTTGCAATGATCTATCAACTGCTTCGGTAAGACTATAAAAAATTGGAAATTTCTCAAAGATTGGATCGGCGTGTGGAACACGTAGTTGAACATGTTGAACATGCGACTGGACTAAAGATTGAACAAATTTTAACTACATTTGTTTCGATCTTGCTGTAGTTGACTCAAAAATTAATATGGCAATGAGATGCAGGAATCAACTCTGACGTGATATGTACTTCGCAAATTTTCAGTATGCTCAAAGATCTTAAACTCTATGCAAGGTTATCTGAAGATGGATAGATGAATGAAAATGTGTTCTTGAGATGCTTCACGGAAGACTCTTGTGCAGTAGCTATATTTCATGCAAAAATCAATCACACGTAACAAGTGAAGAGAAACAAGGAAATAAACAAACAGTATAGAGAGTGACAACTGTATGACATTTGTCGAACAAAACTTTCATTCATCAGCATTGATAATGCACCTTGACAATTGCAATATGCCATTTGTTTTGTAGAGTAATGAGAAAAACTCTGATATGCCCTTCTCAAAAACAAGACAAGTTGTTGACACGAAATCTACCATCATTGATAGTAGATATTGTAAGATATGGCATGAAATGCAGAGAAGAAGAAGGTACTATGCCCATTAGTATCCTTCGGATCATGAGATTCATAAATGAATCTCTGTTAGATTTCCTATTTCTCAGAGTGGTTTTGTGATATGCAGGTAGTGGAAATCTCATCAGAAAGTGAAAAGACATATAGACTGAAATCACATGCTCATCTACCAAACATGCAGATCATGCATTCAACCAAGAAATCAACATGTAGAGTGGTTGAAATGCCATGAAATCCTACTCCAATGTTGCAAAAATGAGTTTCAAATCAGATCCTAAACATACTACACTTGCATTAATATGTAGAACTGAAATGAGAAACTATTCTAGCAGCATTTTAGAATTCCAAGAATCAAGAAACCAACCAGTCTTTTGATTATTGGACAACATCAAGAACAGGGTTGTAAGGGGATATGAAAGAATTACATCACAAACCCAGCCTATTTAGTTTACCTGAATACTGATTCCTACATTAATCCACAAACAAGAAATGAAATCTAATCCACTCTAGGAAAGCAGAAAAACTAATCCACTCTACTATCCACAACCACACACATAGGAGGGAAGGGCAAGATCATGAGTGCATCACTCAAGAAACAAGCATGATCAAGGAGCTCAATGGATGCACCAAACTCATGGAGGCTCTTCTCATTTCAGCATGGAGTAGGTACAATACACAAAAAGCTCCTCTTCTCAAAGAGGGAGTCTCTTAAATAAGCAAGAGAGCTCCTTAGGTGGCATCCTAATGGCATTTCCACATTACACAAACTACAAGTGGAATAATGCTCTCCCATGGAGGTCACCATCAAAAGGTGGCTCACTCTACTTTCCTTAAGAGAGGTCTACTTGCATTTATTACTTTGCCTAGAAATACTAGTTCCTACATGGTTATTCCATCTTCCGGGATTCACCATGAGGATTACACAGTTCTTGCTTGACATTCTTTACTAGTACTTTTTGGCTCTCATACTTGGCTCTCAGTCTTCGTTAGTCTCATCTTCTCAGAGAACTCCTCGGTCTAAGGTGAGAGGTGCTCTTGGTTTTAGCTCTGGTCGAGTATCTTGGGGATTTGTCAGAATTAACCAACATCGATAAGGTGTACAAATGGGATAATCCAATAAGTGAGATTATTAGTACTATAGATGAGAGTCTTATAGTCCAAAAGGATACTCAGAGCTCTCAGCCAAAAGTCATTAATAATTTCCATATTGTCAGATCGTCCTCACAGAATAATCCACTTTCTATGCTCTACACAAGATTAATTGAGAAACGGAAGCAGATCAGACAAAAACTGAAACAACTGATTGTTCTTCTTAATGAGCAACAAAGAGTGGATTTGTCTAATGCCGCTTCTTGTTCAAAGACACACCTCACTAGAGCTCCATCTTCACCTAAAAAGATCCATGTACATAAAGAGAATTTGGAACTTGATGTACCTAAGAAGTTCACATATTTCACGATGGGCGACATTTCTATAGATTTTCCACAACCGAAGCAAGAACCAACAAATGAATCATCTTTGTTTGATGGACTAGCTAAAACAGTTCTTTTAAACTTGAAAGATTCAGATGCAGAGAAGATCGATTCATACATGTAGGAGCGCATCTCGATAGACGACAACGAATAAATTTAGAAAAGCTCTTAAGAAAGTACTGTGATGTCTTTGCATGGAACTATAAAGAGATGAAGGAGATACCATCTGATATAGCCATGCACTCCATCCCATTAGAAAAAGATGCAAAGCTAGTCCAAGCAAAGCTTATCGTTGTAATCCACTCTATAGAGAGAAAATTAAAGAAGATATACAAAGATTACTACCTACAGGTTTCATCAAAGAGATTGAACACACGACATGGTTATCACCCATCGTGGTGGTTCCCAAGAAAAATAGTAAACTAAAAATATGTGTGGATTTAAAAGAATTGAATAAAGTCACAAAAAAAGATCACTTCCCTTTACCATTAACCGACACTACACTAGAAGAAATGGCAGGAGCAGAGGCGATGAGTTTTTTGGATGGCTTTAGCAGTTATTTTCTTATTCAATTAGATCCTGAAGACATTCATAAGATTGCTCTTGCCACAGAGTTTGGGACCTATTCATATCAGGTAATGCCATTCGGACTCTGTAATGCTCCATCGACCTTTTGACACACCTATGGAGCACATTGTAAAAGATCCTAATAAAGGTGGTGAAAGATCCTTTAAGGACATCACACTTTTTAGGAGTCTTATTGGCTCTTTGATATGGCTTACTATCACTAGACCCGACTTGAGCTATTGTGTGCACAAGTTGAGTCAATTTATGCAAGATCCAAAGATCCGACATTGGAAGATGGCCAAGAGGGTGCTAAGGTATATATCTTCATCACATGATTGTGGTTTACTCTACAAAAGTGAAGATCTATCTATCATTGGCTACTCGAATTCGGACTTTGCAAGTGACAAGGTGTATCGAAAGTCTACAAGTGCATATACTATTTTTTTTGGAGGAAATCTCATATCTTGGCTTTCCAAAGGCAAGATACTATCTCTCTTTCTTCTTGTGAGGCCGAGTATAAAGCACTCACTACATTGACAAAAGAAGTGCTTTGGATCGAGAGGATCTTATTGGAGCTAAAGTGCATCAAAGAGGAGGAGCTACCATTGTTATATTGTGATAATATCTCGGCCCAAGCACTTGCAAATAATCCAATTTTTCATGCAAGAAGCAAGCATATAGAAGTGGCACAGCACTTTGTGAGAGAGAAGCTTATTGGAGGAGAGCTCCATTTGGAGCATATTGATTCATCATCTTGTATTGCTGATCTACTCACGAAACCTCTACACAAGAGTTCCTTCATCAAACATAGATCCAATCTTGGAATGATTCCAAGATCAATGCTTTTCAAAGATTAGATATCTTTTTAGGAGGAGTGTGAAAATCATAAAAAGCTATCAATCTTAGTCTTAGGGGTTTCATAAAGTTTTTGTGTCAAGCTACTTTTTGTAGAGTTGTGATAGGGCCAAAAATTGGCATAGATGGCAAATTGGCAATGTCCACATGTAATGCCTCTATTGAGCCAAAAGTAAGTCATGATGTAATCTCGAGCTAGGTTGCATATGAATAGGGTCTTGACACTTGTGACAATGTAATTTGAAGAGTGATGAAGTCAAAGAGTCAACCTTGGTCAAGGGGTCCAATAGGAATCAAGAGATCCTCATTAGAGGTCCAATAGAATCTAAGAGGCCATGATTAGGGGTCCAATAGAATCAAAGAGGCTATGATTAGGGGTCCAATAGCATGCAAGGAGGGATCTCCACACACTCTATATGTACTTCTCCTTATGATCATTATGCAAGTTGAGATTTGGAGTCAAACTTTTTGGTGAGATTTGCTTGTTTGAGTTTCTCACTCTACACTAGTTTCTATTAGCTCTATTCTCTCTCTCTACTCGAGGAAATGAGCTTAATTTTCCTTTGTACTTTCAAGAAGCTTTCCCTTTCATGTTTTTGAACTTTGGTTATCAACAATTGCATCCATCTTTGCGTCTATGCCTTGCTTTTTGATCTAGATCGTGGAAATCAATCTAGAATCCATTGTCAAGTGCACAAACTTTCTTAGGAGATTAATCACACACTTTAGGGCATTCCCACACGTGTGAAATTTAACACCAATTCAACAACTGTGAAGATTAGTGAAATTATATCTTCCTATCTCGAGTTTTGGGGCCATGCCTATCTTATTTTCATTGTATATTTTTATTGTACATAAAAGGTATGTGAATTGAGCAGATAACCTTCTAGAATAGGTCGAGTTTGAGTTAGGTAGGTTCAATCTTGATTGTAGATGATACCATTCTTAGTGGAAATAATGAGGAGCTAGTTGGAGAAACTAAACATGCACTTGGTAGTGAAATTTAAGATGCAAAATCTAGGAGTTTTTCACTACATTTTAGGCCTTGAAATTGACTTTTGGAATTCATAAGTCAAAGTAGATATACACTTTCCATGTTTAAGAAATCCCAAATGGAAATTAGTAAAGGCATAGATACACCAATGGAGCACATTGTAAAAGTTCCTATACAAGATGATGAAAGATCCTTTGACGACATCACTCTTTATAGGAGTCTTATTGGCTCACTTATATGGTTAACAGTGACAAGGCCTGATCTAAGCTTTAGTGTGCATAAGCTAAGCCAACACATGCATGATCCAAAAATATATCATTGGAAGGTGGCTATAAGAATCTTGAGATATGTATCTTCTACCCTAGACTATGGATTGATCTACAAAGGAGAAGATCTAACTTTGGTTGCTTTTTCAAATTCAGATTTTGTAGGTTGGATAGGGAATCCACAACTGCTTACACAATTTTTCTTGAAGGGAATCTAGTTTCTTGGCTATCAAAGAAACAAGCAACTATATCCTTATCATCTTGTGAAGCTGAGTACAAATCTCTTACAACCACAACAAAGGAGGTTTTATGGATCAAAAGGCTGCTCTTGGAGCTAAAGTGTTATGGAGATGAAGACCTTCCAATTATAAAAAAATGATAACATCTCGGCTCAGGCTCTCTTGCAAACAATCATGTGTTCCATGCAAGGAGCAAACACATCGAGATAGCTCATCATTTTGTACAAAGATATGGAACTTCTCAAATCTTAAAGTTTTTTTTTTTTTCACTTTGAAATCACGGTAAGGCACAAAAATCAGGTCTTCTCAAAGATGAAAATCACGCCCAAAAAAAACAACCAAAACGTATCATGGAGGCCAAAATTTTCATTTTTTTTCATTCGTAATAATGATTTTTAGCCGTTTGACTTCATCAAAAGGCCAAAATGAGCGCTTAAGAGTAGGAAAAAAAAAAAGTATCCTAGAGGCTAAATTTTCGTTTTTTTTTTTTGTCCAAAATCGTGATTTTTGGCCCTTTTGCTTCATCAGAAGGCCAAAAAACGTGTTTTGGAGCTCAAAAAATAATAATAAGAATCATGCAACAACGCAAACAGGGGCCCTTTAATGATGTGAAACGGGCAATAATCGCAATTTTAGACAAAAAAAAATAAAAATTTAGCCTCCAAGATGTTTTTTTTTTTTTTTTTTTTTTTTTGGCTCCTAAACGCTCTTTTTGGCCTTCTGATGAAGTCAAACGGCTAAAAATCACGATTTTGAACGAAAAAAATAAAAATTTTGGTCTCCGATACGTTTTTATTTAGGTGTGATTTTTATCTTTGAGAAGGTCTGATTTCTATGCATTACTATGACTTTAGAGAGAAAAAAGAATCACTTTCAAATGGCCTTTAAGGAGGTCAAATGGCCCTAAATTAGCGATTTCATGTAAAGAATGAAAATTTATTTTCCTTGGATCAGTGCTCACAAAGAACCGACAAAGTCCTACAATTAACCAGCTTGTCATAAAATTTACTAATTGAGTTTGAAACAAGCACGAAGCCAAAAGTCTAAAAGCCAACTAAAAATATGAGTAGCAGGAAACTTGCCTCCTTGATGCAAAAGTAGGAGAAATTTTTTGGAATACTTGATATATTTCATTTAGTCACTTACATTTTATGTTGACTTTTACATTTGACAGGGGCCTTTTTTTATATATTGTCTTTTGAAAAGAACTATTTGAATATTTCAATTCTTCAATTTTTTTTTTAAACCTATTACTCCTTTGACCAGTGCATTATTTAGATTTTGCAACGATTTAAAACTCTCATTCATGTTTGAAATATGACACTTTGCGATATTCAACAAAGTCTCAGCTTCTTCGAGAATCCAAAGTTCTACAATGACCAAGAAGACCGTGAGTATCCTCTGCATAATCTTATTAAACTATGTACATTAGAAAACTGAAGTCCACCCAATTGCTATCAATGATGATCTGATGCAAAAATAGGTTCTTTTCTATTTCTGAAAAGTTTTACTCTGAGCTAGAATTCGTGGTGGTAATAAATGAATCATGGATAGTAAAAATGGGGCTGGGCGAATTCTATCTGGTATGATTGTGCATCAAAACTTCAGAAAAAAAAATGAATCTTGTGGTTGAAGAAAAAAACACTAATTGTATTCCTAATATGAGGATATCTTGATGTTTTAAACAAGGAAACATACCAAAAAATTGTCAAAAATGGCAAGCAGACAGTAATAGAAAAAAATAACCAAAATTTAAGAGATATTGTGATAGGCCCATAGAGCAGCGTGAAGTTTTAGTTCCCAATCGGATCGGTTGGACTCGATGGTTTTAGCTAGAACACCACATAAGATTTTGTTGGTGGATTCCGCCTGGCCATTGCATCGTGGATAATACGGAGAACTCTTGCGAAGTACCACAAAAAATTTCGATAATAGATCTGCTATGACAGAGTTAAAAAAATGAGTGTCCCTATCGCTTATAAGTTCTAGAGGACATCCGAGACAAACGATAACCTGTTATAAAGTCCTCACAACAGGATTCTAGTCAAAGCATACCATACAAAGTAACAACACATGAGAACTGGTGGAGGTTAAACCAACCCAACCAAACCTAGATTGTACGGATCTAGCCCCCAAGCTATGGATCAATCAGAGTCATGGAAAGAGGAGTCACACCAGCAGCATGTAGCTACTAATCACAAAATCAAGCATACACTAGTGAGAGTCCAACAGGTATACTTATACCCTCCAAGGCCCATGCACCACTAGTAGTACACTGTGACACCTCTACAGCCTATCTAGGCCACGTCATCCAGTTCCCTAATGACTCATTGATAGACTCATACCAACTCCACCACCATGTGTTTAGGCCTACAGCCATTAATTATGACCATGTACACATAAGGGCCCCAATTTCCTTATAGTCACAATTAACTTACGGGTTGTTGGTCTACCAGTCCCTAGCGTGGACACGCTACCCGAGACCAGTCATGGGCATGACACCTGTTCATAGAGAAATTTTACAGTAGAACGAGCATCAGCATTGCAAACAGCTCTAGCTTCAACCCATTTGGTATAGTAGTCATAGCGACGATGATATATCTGAATTGGGTGTTGCGCGCAGCGGGACTAATTGGTCCAACATAATCAATTTTCCATTTATGAAAAGCTTGATCAGTCATGACAGGGTGTAAAGGCATATAGTCTATTTTTTGAAAGCATTTTGAATTTTGACAAACATCACAGGCCTTTATATAGGTGTGGGTATCTTTGAAGAGAGTTCGCCACCAAAATCCTACTAAGAGGACTTTTTTGGCAGTTGTTTCGGAAGAAAAATGACCAGCTCTGACACCTTCATGGTTAGGGATATAACTGAGGTTATTTCACCTTCAGTAAGACAACGTCGGATAATTCCATCTAAACCTTGCTTGTAAAGTTGGCCTACAATTAACGTATAAGGTTTTGTTTTGAGGACCAACGCATGTTGTTCAGGTTTAGATAAGGAGGGATCCATCTGCCCTGAGGTTAAATATTCAGTAATGTCCTTGGCCCAAACTGGGGTATAGTGAACTTGGAAAAGAATGGCATAAGGTAAATTATCGTTGATGCCTTGGTTGGGAGTTGGTAGATTAGAGATTCGGGATAAATGATCTGCTAAAAAATGTTGAACTCTCTTTCTAACAATAATTTGAGACTCAAACTCGCGTAACAACAAGATCCATCGAGTAATGTGACTAGTTGTGCAAGTTTTTATTGATGAGGTAGAGAAGTGCTTGATGATCAGTGAAGAATGCAAAAACTTTTCCCAAGAGATAATGGCGAAACTTTTGAACCGCATACACCATCGCCAAAGCTTCACGCTCGGTAGTGGTGTAATTGACTTCAGCAGGGATCAATTGTCTATTGAGGAAGCAGATTGAATAATCCTTTTTTAATTCTCCTGGTTGAGTGAGCACTGCCCCAATGGCATACTTGGATGCATCGGTATGCACATGAAATTCTTTGGAATAATCAGGAGCCTGAAAAATAGGCACATTGGTGAGGGCTTCTTTCAACTGAATGAACACAACTCATTGTTCATCAGTCCATTTGGGAGCAATGACCACCTTATAAATTAATCGTGCTTTATTTTCAAAATCAAGAATGAAGCAACCATCATTATTAGCGTGGCCTAGAAATGAATAGACTTCGTGGATAGTGCGTGGTTCAGGCATATTTTGAACAATCAAGACCTTGTCAAGGTCCGTTGCGATGCCGTTTTTTGGAATGATATGCCCTAAGATGATGCCATGTGTTACCCGGATCTGGCATTTTTCAGTGTCCAAGGAGATTCCAAAGCGTTGACATTGGATAAATTTTTTTCCAGCACAAACAAATGACGTGCTTCTTTTGAATGTGTGCCTAGATTGTCCAGGTAAACTTCTAGGGTATCTCCCATCTGTTGAGAAAAGACAGCTTGCATAACACACTAGAAAGTGCTAGGGGCATTACAAGGACCGAAGGGCATGACTTTCCAAGGGAAGGTTCCCCATTTCTATAGCAAAAGAGGTTTCATGTTGATCTTTTTCAACAATTTGAATCATATTGTAACTGCTAAAGCCATCTAAGAATGAGTAGGCCTCATCTCCTGCAAAATTTTGTTAGATGGATTCGCTGAAAGGTAATGAAAAATAATCACGTTTTGTGATGGCGTTAAGTTTCTTAAATTCGACACATATGCGGAGTTTTACTTTTTCTTTGGAACGATGACGATCGGGGAAACCCACTTAGTATGTTCGATTTCATAGATGAATCTTGCATCTAACAAGTGTTGTAATTTTATTTTGGCTTTGTAGATGGGATTTCATTGGTAGGGATGACTAGCAGTTGGCCTCGCACCCGATTTAAGAGAAATATGATGCATAGGGGTGAGACTCCTTTCATGTCTTTATAGGACCAAGCAAAGACATGTCGATATTTGCGCAGAAGCTTCTTGAGCCTTCTGCGTTGTTCTCGATTGAGGTGAGCCTCGACGTAAACAAGACATTCATTATTCTCATTAGGCTCACTCAAAGATAGAGTGATGGTTTGTGTAGGGCCTTCGTAAGGTGAATTGCCATTCAGCTCGTGTTGAGCTTGTGGTAATTGGATAGTCACATCCTCGATCGTATAATCCTTAAAATAGGCAGACACATCATGTGCAGGTGATTCGAGGGAGGCCTTGCCTTGCGACTGTCTGGATGGTGATTTGGTAGGTTCTGGGATTGGTGTATGGGCTAAGGATATTACCGAAACTTCCCGAATAGTGGTAAGATCTCTAGACGGTTGAATGAGAGGCAGTTTCTTCATCTTCTCCTTCATGGTATTGCCACAAGGTTGTGGCTTCGGAGGACGTGAGGTGTGTAGAGGAGGATATGATGGCACATCATGGAGGATCTCATCGTCGATTTAAAAAATGGTTTCTTCCTCACATAGGTCCCACAGATAATTTGGTCGTTTGACATGGTATCGTTGGGTATTAGGTTTTTCGACCGTAACTTTGGCAATTGGTTCCACTTTGGATGAGTGTTGCGAGAAAGCTTTAAGTGGAAGTGCCTCCATGAAGTTGAGGATCTGAATATCAGAAATGTCACAATTGTCTTGGCAATTTCGAATTCTTAAAAAAAAAAAATCGTCATCTATGAATAAATTGTCTGATTCATCAGTAGGTAGCCAACCAACATTCAACAATTCATCATTGTGTGAAAGAATATCATAGAATTGATATTAATGATAGGTGTGTCTAGATCAGGAGGTTGTTTGTTATCGTCCAGAGGAGTATAGGTACAATAAGCCTGATTTCGAGCACAATAATCAACATTCACGCAATCAATCATAGCCAAATTGTGGCTCCAGTTTATGATATCAGTAAATTCAACATAATGACCTTTCTCTTGGATGGACTGGTATGGCTCAACCACAGAATTAGTAGTGCGGGTTTGAGTTTCCTAGATGAATCAATTGTAACATAACCGTCTCTATTACCAAAGGTGACTCGGCCCATATACTCCAGTATCTCTAAATGATTAAGTATGGGTTTAGAATCCGATAGATTATGATTGACGAATCATAAGATTCTAAATGCTTATGATTGACAGATCATAAATTGATACTTAAAGGTCATTAGATGATTATATGGAAATATGATGATTCTTAAGATGATGAGTACTTCTTGATCAATTGGTGGAGTTAAAATTTAGATTTGTTATTTGAACTCTAAATTTTTATACAAACTTGAGATTGTTTGGATTTTACAGGCATTTTCATTAAGTAATTGTTTACTTATGAAGACTTTGTTTACCTTTACAGATTGTAATCAAGGAATGCTTGTGTACTATTTTTCAGCCTAAAATCTCCGGGTAATTAGGAGCAGTTAAGTCTATCAAGATGAATGGTTGCTATTTTCTAGCATATGATGCTAGGGATAGAGCACTTATCTCAGGAGAGTATATGGGGTACTCAGGACTGAGTTGAAGTCATTTTTATCTTGATGGATCTCCTAAGAGATTTTAGTGGGATGAGTTTTGTACCAAGAAGCATTTATGACAGGTCTACAAGTAATTTGTGGATAGTCTTGGACTATAATTGTTTTGGATCTTTAACTTTTGAACATTGCTTTCCAATATAAGGTGAGGACTCACCCAGTGATTCACGTAAATTGAGGTACATGAAGGTGATGTTATTAGATTGGAGAGAATCAAACCCAATAGAGAAATTTATCTTTTAGTGTACTTCTCAAAGGTCGATATAGTATTTCAGTGTAGAGACAGATAATTTGAGATTTATCCCATCTCTAATTACTTATTTGATATTGAAGTCAGACCAAAGATTGATTTTCAGGGTAATTGTGAAAGTTGAATGATTGATTTGTTAGCTTTTAAACTTAATCTTCAGGTTTGGTCGACTGCTCATCCAGTGTATCATGTAAATTTAGTTTATATGATGATGACAGTTTGATTTTTGACCATTTGGAAGATTTATCGCTCAATGTACCTTTGGACCTTGAATGAGTACTCACGAAAGAGATAAACAATCGAGAAATTATTCTATCTTTGTGTGCTTGCTTAGACTGGTTGGTCAAATTGAGGATAATGATTCATGGGAAGAGTTAAAAGCAGACAAATTGGGATTTTCCTAGTTACTCGTTCTGAGGACAAAACTGGTTTAAGGGGGAAGAATGTTACGTCCATGTCCTATATAAGGGAATCAGAATAATTCCTGACGTGGATAGCCGGTCACTCCAGGTGTATATGGTTATTGGTTATGCCTCGTCTACGGGCTTGACCTGTGAAGTAATTAATAATCATACGAGGGCCCAGAATTATAATTGGACATAGGAGCACATGCATAGTGAATGACTGCTTCAATGCAAGAATAGGAGGTGAATAGCTCAATACTGTGAAAAATGCAAAAATAAGCTTGGTAGAGGCCAAAAATCATGTATATAGGATGATTACACATGTGTGGAGCCTGTTCCCACGTGTGAAAATAGTGTACTTGTCATGTACCATAATCATATAGGCTGTACATATGATTTAATTCAAGTTCTAGTGGCTAAAAAGGCCAAAAATTAGTTTTCTAAACATATGACACATGGTATTAATCTATTGATTGCATGAGCCACATCCTTTGGTTAGGTGTCATATCACATGTGTAGAGGACAGCTCACATGTGTGGAATAGGCTAAAGTAGGCAAATTTTGACTTCTAGAAGATTTCCAAGTAGATCTCCATATAGAAGGAAAATGGACCAAAAGTGCTCAAAATAGAAGGTTTTGTCCAAGTGTCAGTTTTGCATGATGAATCATCATATGACAAAGCACCTTCACACATGTGGGATCAGAGGGATGATCAGTACCATGAGATCCCATTTATTGTATATATAGAGCCACATTTGGCCATAATCATTGTGAGACACCAATCTTGGTTTTGGAAGCAATTTTGAGTGATTCTCTCCATTTGTCTACATTTGTTTTGATTGTTTTGAGGTTCTATCAATGTGTACTTGATTTTTAGGTTGGAGTCCGTACTCAGACAATGTTTCACACGTGTGAAACCATAAAGTGCACTTACCTTCAATTAATGATTGTTCTTGTTAGGATTTTGTGTCTAGAATTGATCTAGATTGATCTTAATCTGAAGTAGATTGATAGATCAAGTAATCTGACAACCAATCCCTCTTGAGGATCAGATTAGGATCCACTCTTGGTCCTTTTTGTACTTTTTCCACAAATATAGGTTGCATGGGAATCCTAGGAAAATATTCTCTCTCTCATGAGGAGAATATGTCCATTGGAAACTCGCCCATCCTCCTATTGGAAATTCAGTTTCTTGAGCCAGTTTCTCCTCCTCTCTCTTAGGTTCTTCACTGTGGCTTGGGGGCTAATTCCAGGAGGAAACTCCGGGAGGGATCTAGGTTTGGATGAGTGGTTTTGCTTCACAGGTGTCCTTTTGGCTGTTTTGCAATAGGATCTAGTCAAATCTTCATTTGGTGATCCTTACAACGCTTCTCCTAGATGTGTCATCTCGAATTCTTGGGATAGCATCTTCTTAGTGTCCTTTGTCAGTTTGATATTGTTGCTGAACAACAATGTATCATCCACGTCGAGTGTGATGATGACAAAGAATTGATTAATAGCTTTGAAATACACATTATAGTCTACAAAGTTTGGTTCGAATCCATGATCGATCAAGAATATGTTGATTCGATGAAACCATGCTTTGGATGATTGTTTCAGACCATACAAAGTTTTATGGAGTTTGCATACCTGATCTTCTCCACCATTGAGGATATAGCCTTCTGGCAGGATAATGTAAATGTCTTCCTTGATAACTCCATTAAGGAATGTTGTTTGTACATCCATATGGTGTAGTTCAAAATCTGCTGTAGCAACATATGATAGTAGCAGTCGAATGGAAGTATGCTTGCCAACTGGGCTAAATGTTTTGAAGTAGTCGATATTGGAAATTTGTGAGAATCCCCTTGCCACGAGTCGAGTTTTCTTTCTGTTGATACTAGACCTTTAGTTATACATCAATTCTGCACGTAAGTTGTTGTTGATACAACATGTTGCTAGAATGATTTGGGCAACAAAGCATGAGCTATCATGCATTTGGCATACTCAACTAAGGTCCTATTCTTCCTTTTTGCCAGTCCATTCGATTGTGGAGAATAGGAAGCAGCAGACTGTTGTTCGATGTCGTTGGCTGAGCAGTAATCCTAGAATTCATTTGAGATGTATTCATCGCCGTTGTCATTTCTACTGTAGGTTGCCTTTTGCTGTTCCATGAAATTGCAGCTATACCATAGCTGAATGTGTGACCACTGGTAGATCTTCTGTCATCAATATTCCCTGCCCAATCGACATCTGTATAACCTACCAACATTGGCGCTTCAGGCTGATCATACTTCAAACCAAAATTCAATGTCCCTCGAATGTATCTGAGAATACGTTTAGCAAACTTCCAGTGTGCTTGACTAGGATCTTGCATAAATTGACTAACAACACCAACAACATAAGAAATATCAGGTTGTGTGTGTGTCAAATAAATCAAACTACCCACCAGCAGTCTATACAAATAAGCATCCACTTTCTCAGATTTATCATGCGGCAATAAGCTTCATGTTGACATCCATAGGTGTACTCAAGGGCTTACAATCCTGCATATTGAACTTATGAAGCAAATCTCGTGCATATTTGCTTTGTGTAAGAAAGACCATGTCTTCTTTTTTCCATACTTCAATGCCAAGACAATAGTGCATCGATCCTAGATCACTCACGTCAAAAGCATTGGAAAGATTCGATTTGATTTCATTAATTAACCTCTCATTACTTCCTGTAATAATCAAATCATCCACGTACAACAAAATGAACACTATATCTGAATCTTGCCTTAGAATGTAAAGATTAGGATCAGCATCACTCTTTATCATTCCCCTTCACTTGAAGTGCTCATCAATGCAAGAGTACCATGCTTGTGGTGCTTGCTTCAATCCATATATGGCTTTGTTGAGTTTACAAACCAAATGATCTCTTCCTGGCTCAACAAACCCTTGAGGTTGCTCTAAATATACCTCTTCATCCAATACTCCATTAGAAAAAGCAGATTTGACGTCCATTTGCTAGATTTGTTACCATTTTGGCTACAGGTGTGAAGGTCTCCTCAAAGTCTATACCTTCCAACTGCTCAAAACCTCTTGCAACTAGTCGTGCCTTGTACTTGTTGAGTTGCCCATCCGCTCCATACTTCGTCTTGTAGATCCACTTACATGTGATAGGCATCTTACCAAGTCCCAAGTTTTGTTCTTCGATATAGCCTCCATTTCTGTGTCCATAGCTGCACGCCACTCCTTGTGTTCCAATACTCCATTAAAAAAAACAGATTTGACGTCCATTTGCTGGATTTTCCAACCATAGAAAGCAAAAATTGCAATGATAGAATGAATAGTTACCATTTTGGCTACAGGTGCGAAGGTCTCCTCAAAGTCTATACCTTTCTGCTGCTCAAAACCTCTTGCAACTAATCGTGCCTTGTACTCGTTGAGTTGCCCATCCGCTCCATACTTCGTCTTGTAGATCCACTTACATGTGATAGGTGTCTTACCATCAGGTAGCTCAACCAAGTCCCACGTTTTGTTCTTCAATATAGCCTCCATTTTTGTTTCCATAGCTGCACGCCACTCCTTGTGTTCCTTTGCTTCTTTGAAAGTTTTAGGTTCTTGAGCCGTTAAGATGGATCCCATTAGGGCTAGATTTATCTCTAATATTGCAGGAGGTTTTCGATTTCTACTTGATCTTCTAAGCTCTCCCTGCTCACTAGATTCGGGAGTATCTCCCTTCTTTGCACCATCTGTGACTGATAAGTACCATTTAGGCACTCTCTTAAGAATTTCAACATCAGGCTTGCCTTTGTCCAATGGATTTTCTATATCAAAATCCACTTCCTTCTTGACCTGTACTTTCGCTCCCTCATCAAAAGGTTCAGTGATTACTTCAGATTGTTTGCCTTGGCCCATCTCGTCAAAAAGTAACATCCCTAGAAATTACAAGCTTCTATGCATTTGTGTCATACATCTTGTATGCCTTGGCCTTCTCATCATATCCAAGGAAAATACACTTGATAGCTTTTGCATCCAATTTCCTTCGTTTCTCATCAGGAATATGAGCATAAGTATCACAACCAAATACTCTCAAATGAGAAATATTAGGTTTCTTTCTAGTAACAGCTTCATGAGGTGTCTTACCTTCCACGGATTTTGTAGGACACCGATTCAGGATGTGCGTAGCTGTGCTACAAGCTTCTGCCCAAAAGGTGTTTGGCAGACCCTTGCTTTTGAGCATCGCCCTGGCCATCTCAACAATAGATCTGTTCTTTCGTTCTGCAACTCCATTTTGCTATGGTGAATAAGGTGTTGTAGTCTGCCTCTTGATCCCTTGATCTTTGCAGAAATCAATAAATTCTGTCGAAAAATACTCACCACCTCCATCAAATCTCAAAGTTTTGATGCAACATCCTGTTTGCTTTTCAACTAATGCCTTGAATTCCTTGAACTTAGCAAAAGCATCTGATTTTTGCTTATGAAATAAATTCAAATGCATCTGCTATAATCATCAATGAAGGTGATAAAGTAATAGTAGCCACAAAACGCAACCTTCACAAATTTTTCCTTCAAAAGAAATATCAGGCAATCCTATAACTAGATTACCTGATCTTTTGAGAATCTGTAAACTTTGAGCACTAATATGACCGAATTGTTGATGCCAAAGATCACTTCGACTATCAACCGTGCTTACCATAGCTTGAGCAAAAGATCTCGCATTCAATTTGTAGAGTCGATTCCCGTTGACTCTAGCTCTTGTAGCAATCACTTTGTAGTGATTCTTGATGTCCTTGACAAGAGATTTGTCGTTGTCAAACTCAACCTTGAGTTGTTGATCAGCCATCATCCCAACATATAGTAGATTGTTAGCTAAGACATGTACATATTACACATTGCTTATCTGCTTTATCTTCCTGTTGGCTAACTTCACTGGTACCACTCCAACTTCTTTAACAAATAGCAATTTGCCATCAGCTTGTCCAACTTCATCACCATTGTGAGTTTCCACCTCTTGATTGGTGTCTTCCACAACCAAATCTACCACCACGTCCCTTGACTGCAAGAGCTTGATCGAATCCCCTGTTGCGATGACTCAAGTTTTCTTGACGTTGTTCTTCCTACAAAAGCAATCCACCTAACTCTTCATAGGTCGGAAGATTTTTCCGTGTGGCTATACTTGTCACAAACATCTGATGTGACTCACTCAAACTATTCAATGTCAATTGCACGATCTCTTCATCTGCAATGTGTGCAGCTTCGTCTTCACGAATAGCACTCGAGATGTGTTTGTGGTCTCAAACAATGCCTTCAACGTATCCCATGCTTCTTTTGGTCCTTCAAAATCCGAAATGTAGGGAATAATTGCATCTCTAGCTGATAAGTTGATGACATTCTGTGCTTTCCGTTTTCTCCTGTCAAATGCCCATTGATCTTCTTCAATCAATGGCCTTGTCTCTTCACCTGTCACGATCTCCCATAGATCCTTTTCCATCAAAATGCTCTTTAGTTTGAATTTCCAAACTACATAGTTGTCGGCTCCTTCTAATTTGCTTGACTCATTGAGGACACTCTCGCTTAGAGTTGCCATTAATGGATAGACAAGTCCGGATCACAAAAATGGCTCAGTCTAAACACACAACTTAGTCTCCAAATTTTATCACGCCACATAACTGTATAATATTTTTTTTTTGTCGATTATACACCTGATATCGGAATGGAGCGCGGAAGTATGACTGCTCAGGATCCTCTTTAACTTGTGCACGTGGATCCGATATTGGAGCATGCGATATCGAACTAGAGCACGGATGTACAACTGCTAAGAATTCTCTTTAGCTCGTGTGCTTGGATTCGATATCGGTACGAACATGTGATATCGGACTGGAGCGCAGATGTACGGCTACTCGGGTTTCTCTTCAGCTAGCGCACTTGGATCTGATATTGGTACGAATAAAAAAGAGAGAATATAAGAACTTTCAGAGGGAATATTTCAGATTTCCTACTTCGGCGCGGCGGCTACGCCTCCTCCTCTTTGCTTCGATTTCAAAATGAGTGATCGTTCAAACAGACAGATATCAGTAATGTGAAAGGTATGAAGCCTCAAAGCTCTAAATGGCAGTACTAGACACTGTCAGGTGTGATTGGCAGTACCCCAAACAAAAAATGAGAGATTTCTTGGCACAACTTTCTGACAGATGATACTTTTCACAAAGACTAAAAAAACATATTGTAAAACTTTTCCCACTCAACAGATTTTCAATATGTCTGATGGTGCCCTGGCCTTGATGCCTCCAAGACTGTGTCTTTGTTCCCCACTAATAACTGTGAGCTCCAAAGCCTGCAAAATACATCAAGAAGAATTTCTTCCAGCCGTTTTTTTCTCTCCAAGCTTTCACCTCCTGTGAAGGACTTTCTCACTTCGTTGCGGAGCCTATGAAAAGCTGTATCCACCTATCAGGCACGCAGGACTATCGTAGCTCTGATACCATGTCAACAATAAGAAATGCAACATCAAGCATTCACCATAAGCAATCACCAAGTAAGGAGTCGGAAGACGAACACGCAATATCACTCTATCACACTAACTTCAAACTGAAAATAAAATGTACATATAAACCCTGAACCCTGATAGAGAGAGAAAATCTATGAATAGACTAATAGACTAGCCTACGGCTAATTACAGCTGGTAACAGCTGTCAACATTAATGTACATCGTAAACAATAACAGTGAAGTTTATCATTGATTTCTAACACTGATGATGTGGCATATCGCCATGACGCAAGAATAGACAAAATTTTTTTTACCAGAATGTAGATTCTTGCATGGTAGAGATATTCCACATCATCAAATGCCACATCATGAAATGCTTATCTTGTACTATAGATTTTTTATCCACCATAACTTTCTTATCTTAACTCAAAAGCAAAATTGATCTACTCTTTGCATATAATATGATGATGTGGCATATCGCCATGACATGAGAATAGACAAGTTTTTTTTTACCAGAATGCAGATCCTCGCGTGGTGGAGATATTCCACATAATCAAATGTCTACCATAACTTTCTTATCTGAACTCTGATAGAGATTATTTCAAAAACAAAATTGACCTACTCTTTGCATAGAATATGATGAAATATACGTATCTTGATTATGATTCTATACAAATTAAAAGCTTTCATTTTTATTTCCTAATAGATCTTTTTAATTTGCATTTTCAAATTTGAAAAAAAACATAAAAGCAAAATTCAGACCCAACTTCAAGTTCTCCCTTATTTTAATAGTTTAAGAGAAGAGGATTTGAACTTCTACAAGGTCAAGTCTTGTCTTCCAAACCCTTAATCCTACACAAAGGGGTGATTAATCTAATATAGACATTTGCAACAAAGTCAAATAGAACTTATACCACATCATCAAATATCTATACATATCAGAATCACGTGAGAATAGAAAAGTTCTTTTTGTGAGAAATTGGCAAAAATTTAGCTTGGTATTTTTTATGATAGAAGTTTGTAAGTGAATCTCACATGTGTGGAGGATGTTCCCACGTGTGGAGAATTGTAAAGTAAATCAAAATGTTTGATATAGGGGTGTCATAGAATTTCATAGTCAAGCATTTAGGTGTAGGATGTTGATAGGGTCAAATTTGGCATAGATGGCAAATTATCCATTTCCACTTGTAATGCCAATATTGAGCCAAAATAGAGCCAAACTTGTGCCAATGAGAGTGTAGAAAAGTGTCATGCTTTTGTTTGATGAAGCTTAAGAGGTCCAATAGGATTTAGAGGTGGAACCTTGTGAGGTCCAATAGAAAATTGAGGTGTGCTTGAATATAGTCCAATAGAATTTAGAGGTGCATGGATCAATGGTCCAATAGGATTAAGAGGTGGCAAAGTGTGATCCAATCATAGTTAAGCATAGTGGTAGCTCATGAATCTATTAGTATCATTGTACTCCTCCTTTTGGATCTAATTGATTTTGAGATTGAGTGGATTTTGAGTGTCATTGAATTTCTAGCTTTCTCTCTCTACCCGAGAGCTCTTGATGGTTTTTCTCTCTCTACCCGAGGAGAGCAGCTTGTTTTTACTTAGAATACTTTTGGAACACTTCCCACACGTGTGAGTGAGAGTTGGAAGTGATTGAATGCATGTAGTAGTGTGTTTTTGCCATAGAATCAAAGATAGATCTTGAATCTCAATCTAGTCTTGATCTTGGTGCATCTACACACCTTAGGAGATCACAAGTACATGTAGTGGACAATCCACACGTGTGAAATTCAACATGCTATCAGAGCCTACCTAAGGTTACCATGCATTTTGATCCATCTAAGTGAAAAATTTTCATCAATCTTGAGCTAGAAGTTGTCAAGGCCCATTTTCCTAGCTATCTTGTTCAATTTTGGATCAAAAGAGATAAAAAGGACATTGATTGGGTCTGACCTGGTACTGTACGGAATCAGGTGCTCAGACACGTGTGAGGAACATCCAATTTCAGTCTGGGAGTTCTCTTTCATGTTTGATCCAAAAATCTTGCTAGATAGCTTGTTTTGAAGCTATTTTTGTCTAGTTTCTGATGCAATCATTTCATTCCATTTGGTTGAGCCAATCAAAAATTATAAGCTTTTGAAGAGGGTTAGGTAGGGCACCTAGACCTGGGTGGAAACATTTGGTTTGGTCAAAAGATTGCTTGTTTGATCCAAAATCACAGTTGAATGCTTACCAATCTCATCTATATGTGATCTAGGCACTGTTTTGAGATCTTAGCCATTTTGTTTCATGCAATATCATTGTATTTGAGTCAAATTTGGTTTCTTAGTGTATTTCACACGTGATAAGAGTGTTTGATCCTAACTTTGCCCATACTCCATCATTTGATGTGAAGTAGATCTAGTTTTGGAGAGATTGAGATAGCTAGTGAGAATCATCTCACAGTTTGTTGCAAGATCTTGCATAGGAGATGGTAGCACACCATTACTGGATCCTATAGTGAGAGAGAAGCAACATTTTTTGTTCATCACTTTTATCTATCTCCACTTTACATGATTTCAATGAGTTCATACTTGTTGCAACCAAGTGAGAGATTGTCTACTTCCAACTATTCAATATGGAAGTTGAGGATGGAGTCCATCTTGATACTCCAAGATGTGATGGACATTGTACTTGGGATTGAGGAGGAGCCTCAAGTCCTTCAAGAAGTACAAAAATACAAGAAGAGAGCTAGGATGGCTCTCCACTACATTAAGATGAATTTCTCTAATGAGATATTGAGGGAGATTGGTGATTGTTCTACATCCAAGGAAGCTTGGGATTGTCTCAAGTCCATCTATGAGGCTAAGAACACCTCTAGGATCCTCATTCTTAGAAATCAAATATTCCAAAGTAGTCAAAAGAGTGATGAGAGTGCATCTAATTATGTTTTGAGAGTCAAGGATATTCATAGGGAGCTTGCATGTATTGGTGACTTAATCAATCAAAGTGAGCTAGTCCAAGTCATTCTCAATGGCTTGAGAGATGAATATGACAACCTTGTCCAATCCTATGCTATTAAGGAGGAGCTACCAAGTTTGGAGGCCCTTCAAAGTGTGCTTATTTCTGAAGAATCAAGACAAGAGTACAAACTCTTGAGGATAGACAAGCTATCACTCAATCATGATGATGGCAAAGTTCTATTTGCCAAGCACAAAGAGAGGAGTAAGAATCAACACCATCACTTCTCTAATGACAAAGCTAAAGACCAAGATGGAGAGGAGGAGAATACCTCTCATGCTTCTAATTCAAATCTCAAGAAGAAGATGATCAAGTGCTTTTATTGTGGCAAGAAAGGCCATTATGCCTCCAATTGCTTCAAGGAGAAGAATCAACTCAATCAAGCCAACATCACCAATGAGAAAGAAGACTATATTGCAAGTGATGGAGAAGGCTCTCTTATGGCATCAAGCTTCTCCTCTTCCACCTTCAACAAGGATGACTCATGGTATATTGATAGTGGAGCATCTTCACATATGTGTGGCTCCAAGCACTTTTTTTCATCTATTATGCCTTATAATGGAGTCAAGAGGACCATATACTTTGCAAGTAAGCATGAGTGCAATATTGAAGGAGTAGGGATTATTCCCTTGAAGCTTGCATCTTCTAAAGATCTCTTTCTCAACAATGTTCTTTTTGTCCCAAAGCTTACAAAGAACATCTTAAGTGTTGGCCAACTTCTTGATAGTGGCTTTGATGTCAATTTCAATATTGACAATTGTGTGATTAAGAAGGATGGTGAGATCCTTGCATATGGATCAAGATTTGAAGGCATATACAAATTGGATCCAAGTGAGAGTGCAAACTCTCTTGATGTTTCTTATATGTCCAATATTTCAAAGGAGGATGATCACACAAGATGCACATATCTTCTCTTTTCAAGTATTATGGTGTATGATTATTCCTTATTATTCAAAGCATATGTTGAGAAGAAATTCTCATTGAAGATCAAAGATTTGAGGAGTATTGGAGCTCTTGAAGGAATAGCACCATATGAAGTTTTATTCAAGATGAAGCCTAAGGTTGATCACCTTAGTGAACTTGGTAGTGCTTGCTTTGCACATATTCCCTTGGAAACAAGAAGGAAGGATGATCCAAGCTCATGGATCATGATTGGATACTCATCCATCAAGGAGGCCTTTAATGTCTTTATACTCTCTATTTCAAATGTGATGGTGAATAGAGATGTCATATTGCATGAAGATTCAATCTTGGAAGTGGCCGAGATCAAGGCTTCTCAAGAAGCATCACAAGTTATCCTTTTTGAAGGTATTCAAGTTATGATGGGGCCAATGTGTGAGGAGGAGTTACTTCTTCATATGATTTCAAGAAGATCTTCAAGATGCATGGTCGAGTCTTTATGGCTCACCTTACATGGCAAAGAGGGGCATATTTCATGTTGTATCTACTACAACACATTCATATATGCTTCTCTTCCTTTGCTTGAAATGCTATCTCGCTTCATTGAATTTTTTGGATCTCAAAGTCCAAGAAAAGCTATACTAGTTTTGTATGATGCTTATGTATGGACATGTTTCTTGTCATTATTGACTTAGTTGTGTTTCCAATACTTTTTGAAAGCAAGATATTGTATTTTCAAAAGTATGCTCTTGGTTCTAGTAAGAACAAGATTGAGCTTGGTACTCACTTTTTTGAAAATCATGTTTTCACATGTTTTGAGGCAAATTGTAAACTCCTCTTGAGATTAAGTGAAGCATCCAAAGTGGACACTTACATCCTTGAGAGAGTAACTAGCCTAAAAAAGATCAAGATAGTCTTTGATATCAAGATTAGATCCATCATGGATATAGTTCATTGTATGTGGACTAGTCAAGCTAGAAAGCATAATCTTGATAATCATCATTGTTTCACATCTTATGATCTTGATCTCCATGATCCTTATGAGGCTTGGAAGCCTCAGATTTCTCTATTTATGGTGCATCCATCATGCAAGTGGAACTTTCAAGACAAAGATCATCATCAAGCATGGAGGAAGCCCATGATAATAGTGGCATATTGGTGGAGCACTCTTCAAAGGCATTGGCAAGAGATCTCTACCAAAGAGATCTTATCATGGATATGGTGAGGGTGATGCTATGATGGATCCCTTGGCTGATCTTCACTTCTTATGCATACCAAAGGATCCACTCAAAAAGATTTTCAAACTTCTCAAGTGATCTAGTACCTTTCCAAGCTATTTTTTTTGAGGAGGAGTGTGAGAAATTGGCAAAAATTTAGCTTGGTATTTTTTATGATAGAAGTTTGTAAGTGAATCTCACATGTGTGGAGGATGTTCCCACGTGTGGAGAATTGTAAAGTAAATCAAAATGTTTGATATAGGGGGGTCATAGAATTTCATAGTCAAGCATTTAGGTGTAGGATGTTGATAGGGTCAAATTTGGCATAGATGGCAAATTATCCATTTCCACTTGTAATGCCAATATTGAGCCAAAATAGAGCCAAACTTGTGCCAATTAGAGTGTAGACAAGTGTCATGCTTTTGTTTGATGAAGCTTAAGAGGTCCAATAGGATTTAGAGGTGGAACCTTGTGAGGTCCAATAGAAAATTGAGGTGTGCTTGAATATAGTCCAATAGAATTTAGAGGTGCATGGATCAATGGTCCAATAGGATTAAGAGGTGGCAAAGTGTGATCCAATCATAGTTAAGCATAGTGGTAGCTCATGAATCTATTAGTATCATTGTACTCCTCCTTTTGGATCTAATTGATTTTGAGATTGAGTGGATTTTGAGTGTCATTGAATTTCTAGCTTTCTCTCTCTACCCGAGAGCTCTTGATGGTTTTTCTCTCTCTACCCGAGGAAAGAAGCTTGTTTTTACTTAGAATACTTTTAGAACACTTCCCACACGTGTGAGTGAGAGTTGGAAGTGATTGAATGCATGTAGTAGTGTGTTTTTGCCATAGAATCAAAGATAGATCTTGAATCTCAATCTAGTCTTGATCTTGGTGCATCTACACACCTTAGGAGATCACAAGTACATGTAGTGGACAATCCACACGTGTGAAATTCAACACTTTTACCAAAAGTGCATATCCTCGCATGATAGCGATATCTCACCTCAGCTATTATCCGTACATATCAAAACCACACAAGGATAGACAAGTTCTCTTACCAAAAATGCAAGTCCGTACATATTGGAACCATGTGAGAATAGACAAGTACTCTTACCAAAAATGTTCTTCATCACGTGATAGGGATATCTCACCTCAATAATTGCCTATACATATTAGTACCAAGAAAAAGTAAAGTATGGGCTTGTTTTTGTTTGAAAATCTAGAGTACTCTCTATTGCCTAAATCCCATATCACAATCCAACAAAGTAAAAAGATAAAAATATCACTTTTATAAATTAATTACAGAGGGAACATCTTACTCAACCAAGAAGCTAGAAACACCAGTACACTATCTACAGTAATTTATTTATTAATCTAAGGGAGAGTAGAATAACAATAAACCTAAACTCTACGAAAAGCAATTGGCACCTACAAAACCAAGACATATAGCATCAATAAAAAACTGCAAAAAGAGCCCACATTGCTAAAACTTCCTCACAAAGCTCCTCAAAGTCATTCTCAGAAAGACTCACAAGTATTCGACAAGCTGATATGCAAATTAGTGTGACAACATGACTAAAAGACTAGAGGTTCTATTTATGTAAAACTTCAATCTACAAATATTGATCATGGGCTTTAGGAGTTGTGTACTCCTTTACACATGAAATTTTGGAGGGAATTTTCTCCCGCTTGTAGCGCATGCTTTGTTTCTTGGTAGCATGCCTTGTTTCATGCATACTTTTAATATACTTCAAAAAATGAGCCAGACACACAACTTAGACGGCAGGCAGCATCAGAAACTAAGAAAATGAGAAAAAGTTTCGGTCATTTTATCATTCTCTCTCTAACATTCTCTTACTAAGGCACGATTTCTTATATGGCCCTTTTGCAATCAAAAACTCCTCTAGTGATAGGCAGGAGGACTGCATGAAGATGTGACCTATTTATAGTTGACCTGCATGGGGATTGCATGGGTTCATGCACAAGAATCTACTCTATATAATGAGGTAGATATTTTTATGTCGACAACTTGGGGTTTAGGTTACTAGTTGCTCTCTTCTCCTCTTGTTTTCACATGGCATGGCTTGGGGGCTAGATTCAGGCTCCACCATGAAAATCCATGAATAAGCATACATTGCCATCTTTCCACAAAAAACCATCTATTTGACACAAGAAAATGACCATAGATTCATCAAAAATTGACAATCTTCAAGCATTGACACCACATAGCTCAACACTTGAGAACTTAGCCATGAATGAGTGATATAATGAGCCTCCTTTAGCTTCATTTCCATCAGTAAAACCAGCCAATAGTTCTAATATAACTCCAACATCAAAATGATGCAAAAAAATGTAACTAGTTTCAGCATATCTTGACAATTTGCACACATTCACATGAAATTACTCAAACATGAGATAGAACAAGTAAAGTAAACTTGAACAACACTTCCTTGTTTCTCCCTTGACCTTACTTGAGTCTTCAAACAATAGATCCAAAGTGCCTTGTCCACTTGACTTCTCTTTTATGCTCTTGACGCTCCAATTTGCCACCTTTTCTTTTGTGTTGTTGAAGCCCTTCAAGATCAACCTATTGATTTTCCACTTGAACATCAAAGATTTTGCACATATGAATATCCTCATACCTGAACTTCTAATAATAATCCCTCTCAAACATATGATCTAGATTCCACAAGATCTCATCAATGCTTGATTTCGAACTTCCACTAAAGTTAATGAAAACAATGCCACCATCATAAAGCAAAGATAGATTCCAAAAATTTCATGTAACATGAAGTAGAGTAGGTGAAGATGAGTATCAAGCCTAATCAATCTAGCTCTCTTGAGTACATAACAAATCTCAATAAGCTCACCAATGAAATCTCATTTTCGTTGAAGAAATAGCCTCTCGAGTTGCTCCATGTAGTCTTCTCCAATGAACCTTTTGCCATCTCAACCATGAGTGAAAAATTCACCATAATCATAGAATGCTTTGAGTTGATGAAGAGATGTGAGATCCATGACATGGATCTTCCCAAAAACCACTCTTCCATTGCCCTTTCCTCCACAAGACTCCCTCTTAATGATTGCATCATAACACGTAGAAACCTCTTGAACATTAGAAGCCATGAAAAAAATAGTACCTTCATATTACAAATGAAGTCAGGAAGTCCTCCTAATCCAAATGTAGTGCCTCCGAAGGTCCTCCAAGTAACCTACAAGCTCTAAGATGCTCCCCAACTCCAAGG
Source organism: Diphasiastrum complanatum (assembly GCA_029204225.1). Classification (NCBI taxonomy): domain Eukaryota; kingdom Viridiplantae; phylum Streptophyta; class Lycopodiopsida; order Lycopodiales; family Lycopodiaceae; genus Diphasiastrum; species Diphasiastrum complanatum. The sequence continues at coordinate 29,672,859 of CM055105.1, read as the reverse complement.
TAGGATGCCTCCACCTGCAAGTAAGGATCTTCAAGCCTCCATGGATCTCTCCTCCACTTGTGTCCCTAATCTTAATCACAAAGGTAGATAACAAGTGGCCTCAAGTATTCACCACCCAACCATAGCTAGCTAACTAGCACATTGAATCCTACATAATCACCCACTTGCTAACCAATAACTAACCACAAGCATACCACCACACACCATAGCATACTCAAGATCCAAACCCTACGTATGTCCCATACCATAAGCAAGATCCAAACCCTAAGCATACTACACACAAGAAAACACTCTATACACTAGTAGCCACACTAGAGCATAAGCATAGGAAACAAGAGAGATCTCTCCCCCTCCCAATGGGTACCCTTCTCCCCTTGTATAGATGGCAATTGGCACCCTCCAATACACTATGGAGTTCCATGCACAACCAATGAGAAAGAGAGAGGCCTAGGGGAGTTAAAGGACCTTCATAGGCTTATGGAAGGTCAAGAGACTTCTTCCATAACCTATGACTCTTTGAATGCTTTTCTTGTGGGAATTGGGAACTCAATGGACCCCTTGGAAGTGCGCCCTCCTACTAGGTCCCAGTGCCCGTTGTGCTTGTATACTTTGATCCAAGACCAATAAAGTGATATGGTTCAAGGTTGAGGCCCAAGGTTTAGAAAAATAGCCAATACACCCATGGTAATGACTTTCTAGCACCTCACTAGGTTCCAAACCTCCGACCAAGGCATAGACACCTACTTGCCCTTAACCAAGGACACTAGTACCTTAATCTAAAAGCACATATCCTTAATCCTAAGGGTATCCCTTATCCAAAAAAATCTTGATTCTATACCTTCGACCAAGGTATAGTCACTTTCCTGTCCTTATCCAAAGGCACCTACCTTTAATTCTAAGGGTACTTCTTATCCAAGGGTAACTTGCCATTTAGCCCCCAACAATAAATGGACATATAGGGGTCACTGAAGTATTGCTGGTTACATAGGTAAGTAACACTCCTTCCCCCTAAACTTAATTTTTTCCTTGTAGGAAAAGATTTGAAAAAGTCTTCTGGAGATCAGCCTCCTTTTCCCAGATATCCTCTTCTTCTGATTTGCCCCTCCACCTGTCTAGAAATTCCCGAAGCACTTTATTCCTTGGAGTTTTATGCCAGCTATTAACAATCCCCTCGGGTTCAGGTGGTCCACTCGCGGACTCATCACGAAGAAGCTCCACTAGATCTTCCACAAGGACCAGGGTTTTCCCAACTCCCAATGAGGGTACAAGATGAATTTCGACGTTAGCTGGAAGGTCTAGTTTGTATGCAACCTTGTTTATCACTTGGATAACCTTAAAAGGACTGCAATACCTAGGCGCCAACTTTGCACACTTACCCGTTTTGAAACTCCTAGATTAACTAGGGACCCTCAAAAACACCCAGTCATTGACCATGAATACCTTGTGCTTCTGAGATAGATCAGCATAGTGTCTTGCCCTGTCTTGGGCACTTCTTATGCTATCTTTAGCCAGCTGTAACATTTCTTACATATCCGCAAGGAAATCAGTTGCGGCTTGCACCCTAAGGTTCTTCATGCCAAAACTAGTTGGTGATCGAGGTTGATTCTATACATAAGCATGAAAGGGCTGAATCCGGTCGTTGAGTGTTTTGCACTATTATATGCAAATTCCACTAGTGGAAGGTAATTTTTCCAATCAGACAATGTGATTGAGGGTATAGATGTTATTTTTCATGAAGAGCAAAAATCCAATTTGGAAGGGGCCGAGATCAAAGCATCTCTAGATGCATCACCGACTATTGCTATTGAAGACAATTATGAAGTGATGGGGTCAAGAATTGAAGAGGAGACTCCTCGAATTTTTTCACCAAGAAGATCTTTGAGAGAGAGATCCGAGTCCAAGAGTCTCTCATATGTTGATAAAGGCAATCAAGTGGATCTTAATTCCACTAGTTATGCCTTCTTTGTTTCTCATGAAGAGCCAAGAATGTTCAAGAGGCACTCAATACCAAGGAGTGGTACAATGCCATGAAGCAAGAGTATGATGCATTGATCACCAACAATACTTGGGGGCTTGTTGATCCACCATCCAACAACAAGCATGTGATTGGATGCAAGTGGCTATTTCGAATCAAATACAATCATGATGGCACCATCAACAAGTTCAAGGCAAGAATATGTGCTAAAGGATTTGCTCAAATCCATGGCCTTGACTATGAGGAGACCTTTGCACCTGTTGCAAAGATGGTGACAATAAGAATTCTTATCTCTCTTGCTTGTCTTTTCAAATGGAAGGTGTTCCAATTAGATGTATCCAATGTTTTTTTAAATGGTTATCTTGAGGAGGAGATATATATGGAACAACCTCAAGGATTCATCAAGGATGAGTCCAAAGTGTGTTTGCTCTTCAAAAGTCTTTGTGGACTAAAGCAAGCACCAAGATCATGGTATTCAAGACTCAACTCTTTTCTTATCTCAGTAGGATTTGTTCTTAGTGACTATGATTCTTCCATGTATCTAAAGTTTTTTTTATAGTAATATTGTCATTCTTCTAATCTATGTTGATGACATTATTCTTTGTGGATGTTGTATCAGGCTAGTTGAAGACACTAAGCTAGCACTTGGAAGTGAGTTTAAAATGCAAAATCTAGGAGAGATCCATGACATACTGGGCCTAGAGATTGACTTTTCAACATACACAACCTAGATTATTGGAACAATGATTGATTAGTCGTGTAGAAAATACAATCTGAATGCAGAATAGAGTCGCATTCTCTTTGAGTCAATACTCTGTAATAACAAAGAGAATTAAAAATGCAATTACGCTTTGGATGTTCATGGAGCTTAAAAGAAGCAACTGATAAGTTGTTGTATATATACACATGGCTAACCGATTAAAAGAATGAGTATTTTACAAACAGGATTAAGGCACTACGTGCTATTGGTAGTCGCATTCGGACAATATCTGATTTAGTTGGAGATTTTGTCCGGTCGTGACAAATGTACTGTTGAGCTACCAATTTGATGATATCGACTTTTGAGAGTTGGCACTTACATCGACTTTTGAAGAAGTCGAATAGTCAACGTTGGAGGTTCGACAAACTTCGATGTCAAACTCAGAAGTTGGGCAAGGCTGAGAAGTCGAAGACTTCGAACAATGTTCAGACTTCGGACAAGTCGAGAAGGCTGAGATGTCTGAGACGTCGGATAAGTCACAAACTTCGGACAAGTCGAGTGCTACTCTCATGTCTTCAAAAGTCAACTTCGGCTAAGTCTATGTCGGGCTCATAACCATTTGTAGAAAAAATCGATGTCGGACAAGTTGATGGAACATTGTCATCGACTTTGCTTGTATTTTTGTAAATTGTCATCGACTGTCCTTGTATTTCTATAGGGTATGCGATTGTATGAATATTTATAACAGCATAATTAATGGATCTAGATTAGCAGAGAGAAAGATAGGGATGGAGAGGATAGAAATCCAACACCCCCCCCCCCCCCCCCCCAATCTGGATCCTTGAATGCCTTGATTTGCAAATTCAAGATAGCACAAAAATTCTTGTGTGCTTCCTAATTCAATTCTTTTGTCAGCTGCCATGTAAAAGGTTCTACAAAATTTCAGACTTACGTCTTTGTTGAGTATCATGCTCCTGATGTAGTGATGTCTGATTTTGATTTCTAGAATGAAATCTAGGACTGATACATAATGCAATAGCACTCTGATTATCAAATTGTATCATTGTTGGAGCAGACCGTCTGAGACCAATATCAGATAGTAAATTTCTCAACCAAATTGTCTCTTTGGTAGCTTGAGAGACTGCAATGTATTCAGATTCTATGGATGACATTGCAATGGAGGTCTGGTCATCTATGAATGTAATAAATAATTTAGCACAAGAAATGATGGTGTTTGCATCGGACCACATATATCAGTATGTACAATGTCCAACAAATTTTTGAATTAAATGGCCTTCTTGCTTGCTTTCCTATGATACAACTTTGGCAGACAAGAGGGTTGACAATTTGATAGTCTCTCCTGCTCTTATCAAGAATTTGACAAGAATCTGTCTGAAACTCTGCCCTATGTCCTAAGTTTGTCATTCGACTGACCGACAACAGATTTGTCTTCAAATTCGGGACATACAATACATTTGGTATCAGCGTTGACAGTCCATTGGGAAAATTCATTCTAACAGTACCTTCACCTTCAATTCTGTGGGAGATTCTATCTCCAAGGTGGACAAATTTGTTGGTGTTGTAGGCTAAATAATTGATGAACCATTTTCGATGGCTTGTCATATGTTGTGTTGCTCTAGAATCGAGGAACCATTCCTCTGATCGTCGACATGGTGATGGCTCACCATGAAGACTTCCTGCTCTTCATCATCTTCAATCTTTTGCTTGGTGTTGGCTGCATGAGCTTGTTGATCTAGCTGTTTCATGATTCATCCTCTTGCAATACCTGCAGAAGAGTTATTTCTGGTTCTGAGAAGGTTGCTGATTCTGGGCCTTTTGTGACTGCTTATGATTGTTGTTGTTCTGTTGGACAGCTTTCTTCTTTTGTTGCTTCCTTGTCTTCTTCTTTTCCAGCTCTCCTTGTTGGAGATATCCCCAATACTACATTCAAAATACTCAATTGAAAATTCTATATAAATTTTTGAAGGTTTTTTATTGCAACCAATAAGAAATTTTGTGCAAGACAAATTTAGAAAGATAGCTTTTTTGAGTTGGACTCTAATGTTGAGGGAATAATTTCAAACATTGATAATTATTTCAACTAGTCATAGTTGCATGTAAGAGAAAAATTAATTGACACTTACAAGAGAATGATTTATCCTTCATTTTTCCATGTTTAAATCTACTAAGATATCCCACTATGATTATTGTTTTTAGAAAAGTGTAATTGTGATTTTACTTCATATAGAGTTTAAATGAATGAAAAATAAAGTATTAAAAATTTAAAGAATTGATCATTTTGAATCTTGTCCATAATATTTGTGTACTAATTATTAAAATAAGAGGTTAAAGATATAATGCATCTCATGGTGCTAGTTGTACATCTTACAAACATATCATATAACAAATCTCTTGGTTTTCTTGTAATTTTTAAAACAACACTAGCAAAATCCAAGGAGCTTTGAAAAACGCCGCCCGGGGGGCTCGAACCCCCGACCACAAGGTTAAGAGCCTTGCGCTCTACCGACTGAGCTAGGGCGGCTGATGATTTTTTGTATTTTTATTATCTTCATATACTTATAAAGAAAAAATGGTCTCTATTAAATGTATTTATGAAGTATCTATGTTTTTTATATCATAGCATAGATTAACTTTTTTTATGCCTTCACCATGTCAAACATACATATATATAATTGAAAATGCCTTTTCATAAGTGAGCTTGGTGTACCTTCATGTCCACATTATTGCATTCTAATAATCTTCAACTTGAAATGGATAACTATACTATGAAATATCGTCGTCATTAAGAGATTCATTATTCTATACTATTGCTCTTCTAGATTCATGTGCATATTGCCTTATTGATAACACATCCTAGACATTTCATAGCAACTACCTATTCATCAAATTATTCAAGACAATTGTGATCATTTGTAAGCTTATCCAAATATCATTCAAGAGTCAATATATACAACTCTTTGTGTTGAAGTAAATATTAAGGTGTGGACCTATCCTACAATGAAGCACATACTTTTTGACATACTTGGGCTCATGCGAGACTTGGTGGTTGATGTCTAGGCAATGGAACTAGTTAGCAATTGCAATTGATTCACAAGATATGTTGTTGTTGACTCAAAGAGCAAGCGGCGTTCTTGCATTGCAAAGCAGTCAATAACTATAGTCCTATTGATACATTTCTTAACTTATGTGTAATGAAAAAAAGAGCATTGAATATCAATTAGTCAATCATCACACACATGATGTCATGCTAAAAATCATTGACAAAGCATTGACTATATAGAGAAATATTGTTGTAGCACAAAGATCTTTGAGAATACATAGGAGAAACATCCATTTGTCCTAATTAGAGGTTACAAGAAATCTTGTTCTAGACAACATGGCCAATTTTGGATAACGTTCAACCGTTACACTCTATTTCGCCAAAGGTATTGTTGATCTTTCCTACCTCTCATATAGTTTGTACTATTCTCTGGTTAACCCCTCAAGATTGCTCACTAGTGTTTACTCAATAAACCCACTATTGAAAAACCCAAAATTTGGCGTATTATTTTTTGCTTGTAGTTGTTGAATTTCACACGTGTGGACTGTCCACTACATGTACTTGTGATCTCCTAAGGTGTGTAGATGCACCAAGATCAAGACTAGATTGAGATTCAAGATCAATCTTGGATCCTATGGCAAAAACACACTACTACATGCATTCAATCACTTCCAACTCTCACTCACACGTGTGGGAAGTATTCAAAAAATAATCTAAGTAAAAACAAGCTGCTCTCCTCGAGTAGAGAGAGAAAATGCATCATGAGCTCTCGGGTAGAGAGAGAAAGCTAGAAATCCAATAACTCACAAAATCCATGAAATCACCAAATCAATTAGATTCAAAATGAGTACAATGATACTAGTAGGTCCACGAGCTACCACTATGCTTAACTATGATTGGACCATATTTTGTCACCTCTTGATCCTATTGGATCATTGATCCATGCACCTCTTAATTCTATTGGACTATATTCAAGCACACCTCAATTTCCTATTGGACCTCACAAGGTTCCACCTCTAAATCCTATTGGACCTCTTGGAATTCATCAAACAAAAGCTTTACACTTGTCTACACTCTAATTGGCACGTGTTTAGCCTCTTACTCTATTTTGGCTCAATAGTGGCATTACAAGTAGAAATGCATAATTTGCCATCTATGCCAAATTTATTCCTATCAACATCCTACACCTAGATGCTTGATGTAAAAAACATAAGACCCCTATATCTAACATAGATAATCTTTTTCAATTCTTCACACTCCTACTAAAAAATTATCTATGAGGATTTGAGCATTGATCTTGATATAACTCCAAGATTAGATCTATGCTTGATGAAAGCACTTTTGCTTAAAGGCTTGGTGAGTAGATCGGCAATACAAGAGGACGAGTTGACATGCTCCAAATAGATTTCTCCTCCAATAAGCTTTTCTCTCACAAAATGGTGTGCCACTTCTATGTGCTTGCTTCTTGCAGGAAATATGGGATTATTGGCAAGAGCTTGGGCCGAGATGTTATCACACTTGATCATTGGTAGATCATCCTCCTTGATGCACTTTAGCTCCATTAATAACCTCTTGATCCAAAGCACTTCTTTGGTAGTTGTAGTGAGTGCTTTGTACTCGGCCTAACATGAAGAGAGAGATATAGTATCTTGCTTTTTGGAAAGCCAAGGTATTAGATTGCCTCCAAGAAAGATAGTGTATGCACTAACAGACTTTCGATCCAACTTGTCACTTGCAAAGTCCGAATCCGAGTAGCCAATAATGGATAGATCTTCACTTTTATAGAGTAGACCATAAACACAAGATGAAGATACATATCTTAGAATCCTCTTGGCCATCTTCCAATGATGGATCTTAGGATCTTGCATAAATTGACTCAATTTGTGCACACAAAAACTTAGATCGGGCCTAGTAATGGTAAGCCAAATTAAGGAGCCTACAAGACTCCTAAAAAGTGTGATGTCCTCAAAGGATCTTTCATGACCTTTATTAGGATCTTTTACAATTTGCTCCATTGGAGTATCTATGCTCTTAGAATTTTCCATATGGAATTTTTTCAACATAGAGTGAGCATATCTAGATTGGCATATAAAGACATGATTTTCATAAAAATCAATTTCTAGGCCTAGGATGTAATGCATCTCTCCTAGATCTTGCATTTTAAACTCACATCCAAGTGCTAGCTTGGTTTCATCAACTAGTTTGATACAACTTCCACAAAGAATAATGTCATCAACATAAATTAGAAGAATGACAATATTGCTATCAACAAACTTTAGATACACGGAAGGATCATAGTCACTAAGAGTAAATCCTAGTGAGATAAGAAAAGAGTTAAGTCTTGAATACCATGATCTTGGTGCTTGCTTGAGTCCATAAAGACTTTTGAAGAGCAAGCACACTTTGGACTCATCCTTGATGAATCCTTGAGGTTGTTCCATATAGATCTCCTCCTCAAGATAACCATTTAGAAAAGCATTGGATACATCTAATTGGAACACCTTCCGCTTGAAAAAACAAGCAAGATAAATAAGAATTCTTATTGTCACCATCTTTACAATGGGTGCAAAGGTCTCCTCATAATCAAGACCATGGATTTGAGCAAATCCTTTGGCACATAATCTTGCTTTATGCTTGTTGATGGTGCCATCATGATTGAACTTGATCCGAAATACCCACTTGAAACCAATCACATGCTTGTTGGATGGAAGATCCACAAGCTCCCAAGTATTGTTGGTGATCAATGCATCATACTCTTGCTTCATGGCATCATACTACTCCTTGGTATTGAGTGCCTCTTGTACATTCTTTGGCTCTTCATGAGAGACATAAAAAACATAATTAGTTCAAGATCCACTTGTTTGCCTTTGTCATCATATGAGAGCCTCTTAGGCTCGGATCTATCTCTCATGGATCTTCTTGGTGAGAAAATCTGAGGAGAGTCTTCTTCAAATCTCGACCCCATCACATCATGATTGTCTTCAAGATCAATAATTGATGATGCATCCATAGATTTCTTGATCTCGGCCTCTTCAAAAGATGAGTGTTGATCTTCATGAAAGACAACATCTCTACTTTCAATAACTTGAGAAGTAGAGAGTATAAAGACTCTATAGGCCTTCTTGGTGGATGAGTATCCAACCATGATCCCTTTGCATGCACTAGGATCTTCCTTCTTCCTTGTTTCCAAGGGAATATGGACAAAACATAAGCATCCAAAAATTCTAAGGTGATCAACCTTAGGATTCTTCAAGAATAAGATTTCATATGGTGACTTTCCTCCAAGAGCTATATGTGGGAGCCTATTGCAAAGATAATTTGCACAATTAATGGCTTCTCCCCAGAAATCTTTGGGCAAAGATGCCTCAATTTGTGAACATTCACATAGAGATCTATTCTTTCTCTCGGCCACTCCATTTTGAGATGGAGAGTAGGCACAAGAAAACTCTCTTTTAATGCCTTCAAGCTCACAAAAATCTTGAAATTTATTGGAGATATATTCACCACCTCCATCACTTCTAAGAGCTTTAATCTTGAATGAGAATTGCTTCTCTACATAAGCTTTGAAAATAAGGAAATATTCAAACACCATAGATTTAGAAGCAAGAAGATATATCCAAGTGAATCTTGTGTAATCATCAATGAAAGTAACAAAACAAGTGGCTCCTCCCTTGCTTGTAGTTGATGAGAAGTGCACATCCAAGTGGATTAACTCCAAAGGATGCTTGCTTTTGATAGAAGATCTTGTAAATGGCTTTTTGTGAGATTTAGCAATAGCACAAGCCTCACAAGGCTTGATCTTCTTGGAGAGTGACTTTGGCAAGCCAATAGCTTTGGCTTCTTTGATCATAGAGAGTATGGATTTATAGTTGGGATGTCCCAACCTCCTATGCCATAATTCCTCCATAGAGAGCTTGTTCACAAGAGCAACATTACAAGCATTCACATACTCATTTGGATCTTGTTTATAGATGCCACCAAATCTAGATCCTAATGCAAGTATCTCATCATTCTTCTTGATAGTGCAAGTATCAACATTGAATTTTACATCAAGGCCATTATCATGCAATTGGCCAACACTAATAAGATTCTTGGTAAGCTTAGGTACATAAAGAACTCTAGAGAGAGAAAGAACTTTAGAGGATGCAAGCTTCAAGGGAATGTTCCCTATGCCTTCAATAGGACATTCAAAATCATTTGCAGTGTATATTGATTTCTTGACTCCATTATAAGGTGCAATAGAAGAGAAAGAGTCCTTGGAGCTACACATATGTGAAGAGGCTCCACTATCAATATACCATAGGTCGTCCTTCTTGAAAAGAGTAGATGAGAAACGAGAGACCATAAGAGATCCCTCTCCATCACTTGCAATAGTGTCTTCCTTCTCATTGGTAATATTGGCTTGCTTGAGTTGATTCTTCTTTTTGAAGCAATCGGTGGCATAATGACCTTTCTTGCCACAATAAAAGCACTTGATCTTCTTCTTCTTGAGCTTGGATGATGAAGCATTAGAGGAATCGTCTTCCTCCTCATCTTTGTCTTTGGATTTGACTTTGTCCTTGCTTGAGGATTGTTGATGTTGGTTCTTGCTCCTCCCTTTGTGCTTATCCTTGGCAAAGAGAGCTTTGCCAACATTATGAGTGAGAGAAAGCTTGTCCATCCTCAAGAGCTTGTACTCTTGTCTTGATTCTTCTGAAATTAGCACACTTTGGAGAGCCTCCAAACTTGGTAGCTCCTCCTTAATGGCATAGGATTGGACAAGGTTATCAAATTCACTTCTCAAGCCATTGAGAATGACTTGAACTAGCTCATTTTGATTGATGGAATCACCCATGCAAGCAAGCTCTCTATGAATATCTTTTACTCTCAAAACATAACTAGATGCACTCTCATCACTCTTTTGGCTACTTTGAAAGATTTGATTCCTAAGAGTGAGAAGCCTAGAGGTATTCTTAGCCTCATAGATAGTCTTGAGACAATCCCAAGCTTCTTTGGATGTTGTACAAGTACCTATCTCCCTCAATATCTCATTAGAGACATTCATCTTAATGTAGTGGAGAGCCATCCTAGCTCTCTTTTTGTATTTTTGAACCTCTTGAAGAACTTGTGGTTCTTCTTCAAGGCCAAGAACTATGTCCATCACGTCTTGAAGGATCAAGATGGACTCCATCCTCATTTTCCGAATTGAATAATTTGAAGTGGTCAATTTTTCACTTGGTTCCAACAAGGATGAACCCATTGAAGACATTTGAAGTGAAGAAAACTCAAATGATGAACAATAAATGTTTCTACACAATCTCAATAGGATCCAATAATTGAGTACAATCTCCTCCTATGAAAGATCTTGCAACTATTTGTGAATTGATTCTCACTAGCTACTCAAATCTCTCTAAAACAAGATCTATTTCACATCAAATGATGGAGGATATGCAAAGTTAGGATCTAACACTCTTAGCACGTGTGAAATATACTAAGAAACCAAATTTGACTCAAATACAATGATATTGCATGAAGCAAAATGGCTAAGATCTCAAAATAGTGCCTAGATCACATATAGATGAGATTGGCAAGCATACAACTGTGATTTTGGATCAACCAAGCAATCTCTTGACCAAACCAAATGTGTCCACCCAGGTCTAGGTGCCCTACCTAGCCCTCTTCAAAAGCTTATAGCTTTTGATTGGCTCAACCAAATGGAATGAAACTGGTTGCAACAAAAACTAGACAAAAATAGCTTCAAAACAAGCTATCAAGCAAGATAAATGGATCAAACATGAGAGAGAACTTCCAAACTGAAATTGGATGTTCCTCACACGTGTCTGAGCACCTGATTCCGTACAATACCAGGTCAGACCCAATCAATGTCCTTTTGATCTCTTTTGATCCAAGATTGAACAAGATAGCTAGGAAAATGGGCCTTGACAACTTCTAGCTCAAGATTGATGAAAAATTTTTCACTTAGATAGATCAAAATGCATGGTAACCTTAGGTAGGCTCTGATACCATGTTGAATTTCACACGTGTGGACTGTCCACTACATGTACTTGTGATCTCTTAAGGTGTGTAGATGCACCAAGATCAAGACTAGATTGAGATTCAAGATCAATCTTGGATCCTATGGCAAAAACACACTACTACATGCATTCAATCACTTCCAACTCTCACTCACACGTGTGGGAAGTATTCAAAAAATAATCTAAGTAAAAACAAGTTGCTCTCCTCGGGTAGAGAGAGAAAATGCATCATGAGCTCTCGAGTAGAGAGAGAAAGCTAGAAATCCAATAACTCACAAAATTCATGAAATCACCAAATCAATTAGATTCAAAATGAGGAGTACAGTGATACTAGTAGGTCCACGAGCTACCACTATGCTTAACTATGATTGGACCATATTTTGTCACCTCTTGATCCTATTGGATCATTGATCCATGCACCTCTTAATTCTATTGGACTATATTCAAGCACACCTCAATTTCCTATTGGACCTCACAAGGTTCCACCTCTAAATCCTATTGGACCTCTTGGAATTCATCAAACAAAAGCTTTACACTTGTCTACACTCTAATTGGCACGTGTTTAGCCTCTTACTCTATTTTGGCTCAATAGTGGCATTACAAGTGGAAATGCATAATTTGCCATCTATGCCAAATTTATTCCTATCAACATCCTACACCTAGATGCTTGATGTAAAAAACATAAGACCCCTATATCTAACATAGATCATCTTTTGCAATTCTTCACAGTAGTAACAAGGTGTCATTTGAAAAACCAATTAAATTTGGCAAATATCAACTTGAGGCCAACTAAGATAAAAGTTTTTTTTTAGGATCCAAGACAAAGTGTTGACCACATGTGTGAAATTAGTGCGTTAAGGCTGATAAAGTTTCTCTCTCTTTATATAGTCATATTTTTCATTTCTAGCATAAAACTAGTGAGTAATGCTAGAAAATAGTCAAATTTATTCCATTGATTTTTTGGATAGTTGAGATTAGAGACACTTGGACCTATTATGGAAGCCATGTTAGATGATTCCAATGAAGGTTCTTCTAATGGATTATAGATGCCAAAAGAGCATAATGGATATCAAATAAAGGAATCGTGCCGCCAAACTACGTTAAGGAGCGTCGACAAGTAACCGAAACGAAGTTCCATAATCCAGATTTACCAGGAACACCAATATCAGAAAAGGTCGACAAGTCATGGACCAACCAACGAGCGGAAACAAATCCCTGTGCCTCCCCAATACATCTTACGGTGATGGGAATAAAAGCATATGGTCGAGTCGGCAAAAAGACTCAGATCTATTTGTAGATATAACGTCAGACACCCTTAGAAGGTGCACTGTACTCATAAGCCAATGGCGCGAGAAGTAGAAATAGATCTATCCTCCAATGGGCCAAAAATAAGAAAGGACCCAAGTAGTTTTAAATGCACTTTGGCTTATAACTTTTTAAGATAGTCAAGTTCTTATGGCACATGGTTTTTGGGTGAACCAGAAACCGTAACCCTAGATTTATCTATAAGTAGGGATGTGACACCAGTTTGGATTCACTTTTCATTATTCTCATTTTACTCCATTTGATCTACAGATCCAAAGAAGAAGGTACTACTACTTCACCATCTACCATTGAAGGCAAGAAGGACAAATCAAAGAGTTAAATTTTTTATAGGATCTAGTGCAGTATACAGATCACCACAACAATCACCATAGCTACACACGACACGGAAGCTAACATAAATGAGCGACTGAGACTCAATCTATGAAAATCTTATTGCCACCATAAGACTATACCCTCACCGGATAGACAACTAGCAGGCAAAATCACAAAACGTGAAATCTTATGAAACGAAAAATGGCACAAGACCCAATTTTTCTCAAAGAGCTTACAATTTTTTAAATTCAAGTAATTTTTAATCCTAAATTTAGAAATGAGTTAATTATTTTGCAAGATTGTATATTTTGCAAATATTTAAAATTTGGACGAAGTATTGCAAAATATTTTTAAAATTTTACATTAAATTGACTCAAAAAATATCATTTGTGTGCAATTTGTTGTTGAAAGTAAATCTGGTTTGTCACTGTTTGGCTAGATCTATTCACGATGTAGTGTAGTATAGAGAGGATCGTCCACTTTCTAAGTTTCTACCACAAGCTTCAACAGAGATACGGAAATAATCAACAAAGATGAGCACTAAGGCTTACCCAACTAGTGCCCGAAACAGAAATAAAGCTAACTAGAAACAATAATAAAATCCTTGCTAAGGTGAACCCAACTAGCAAGGTTGCTAAACTAGGACCTAAATTAACACCCAGAGGGTTTGAAAGATAAATTGCGGCTAACTAAATAAATAACAAATAAAGCATGCCACAATAATCCAATGAAAGGAGGCAAGAGGAGGCCCGAGCACCTTCCCTCAAGCTATGCACCTTCCAATGGGAACACAAAGAAATAGAATGATAATCTCAAAGAGAGAGCAATTCAGCATAATCTCAGAGTATTGTTTACAAGACAAACTCTCCTTTTATGGCAAGGAGGGTCTTCCATAAGTATCCACTAACTTATGGGACTAATCTATTTCTAGCCTTTCTAGAACTTCTAACTTAAGATTTAGAACTTCAAAGTTTCTTAACTTAGGAAAACTTAAAATAAAATATTTCTAATCTTAAGTTTCCTAAGTCTTTCTAAATCTAAGTTTCAACTATTTTATTATTTTTTTGCTTCTACTCATGGGCTTACAAACACATGCCATGGCGAAAGTTTATTAACAAACACTCGCACGTGGTTTTACAAAACACATGCCACGGAGTTTTATTTTTTTATTTTTTTATTTTTTTCTGTGTTATCACAGATGCTAACATTTGTTAGTATGAAAAATAGTTGTTAGATTAAATAAGTGATTGTAAAATTTTAAAAATGATTTTTTTAGTAAAAAAATCAATAAAAAATACTTTAACATAAATTTGATAATCTATTTGTAATTTGATATTTGTCTTTTAACAATCAAGTAAACTAAACAAATCTAGAATTCAAAAATATATATTTGATTTCTAACAAATATTATTTAACAATAGAATCATTTAACAAAAAGATAACTAAAACAATAAACATTTTCTACATAAATACAATAATATTTTGAATCAAATATTTCTTTAAAAATATAATTTTGTTGAATGTTTTCAATAACATAGTCAAAAATTCTCAATCAGATCATTTGGATATGGAGAAGCAATCCTTCCAACCCCTATATCTGTTGGAGGTGTTGTCCCGTCCTGAATAACAACTTCTTCAATTACATTATATCTTTGCTTAACCACCTCGGCCAGATTTCCTTCATCACCAACGACTCCACTCGCAAGTGGTTGAGGCTCCTTAACAAATGGAACAATACCGTTTTCAGAGGGGCCCAGCTTACCCACCTCTTGAAACTCATCAGGCAAAACTGATATACCAACTAATCTCATATTAACAGAACTTGCTAAACTCTCATCTAATTCTACAACCTCAACATGTCTGCCCTTTTGGACAACACATGCACTTGGGAAAAGATTTTGGCATTTTTCTCAATTCTTGCAGTTGAGGCTCTTTACCATTGCCTGTTGCACTTTCATAAAAAGCTTCCATATGAATTTAACTCTTGTTTTGTCTTTTCTGCTATTTTGATGTAGAGGGACAACCTTTGATCATTTAAGACAGTCCTGAAAATACCCAATTTAAAATCTCATTTGAAATTAACTAAATTATCTATTTGAATATTTTTGATGAAGTTTGGGACCTTCCCCTTATATTTTAAGTCCACCAGGCACTATCTTATCCCCTTCAACTTGAAAAAAAAATCATGAAGTTAGAGCCTATTGTACTTCAAGAACTCTCAATCATCTAAAGTCTTTTGAATAAAATTCCTGCAATTCTGACAGAACAAGCCATTCATTGAACTGAGTCCGAGCAGCCATCGCGCCTGCAAAGAGGAAAACTCTTCTACAGATCAGTGCAGCAGTATTGGAGAATCCAAGAAGGAATACCGCTGAATTCTGCAAAAGAATCCTGGAGAATTTCCTGCACAAGAATGGGTAGGTCATGGTGGAATCAGGGCAAAATGGCATGTTCATCGCATGGAATTTTCACACATAAAGATCAGGATGCTGATAATTCAAGCAACAAGGCACCAATCCAGGGCTGCAAAGTCTGGCTGTGAGAGTGATTCTATTAGGTTTAAGAAAACAGCTATCCAGGGCTGCAAAATCCAACATGTTTCAAGTCTAAAAGGTAGCGATCCAAGCTTATTGATCGTTCTGAAATTTCAGCATGGCTTCACTTCCTTCTTGGTTCTTCATTACAAGCAATATAAATTGCATTTCATTGCATTCTACTATGCATTCAAGCATATCTTTACAGTATTTTCATGATATGCTTAATCAAATACACTCAGCAAGCATTTCACAATGCATTCACCACACCTTCAACAATCCATAGATGGTTTCTTGCGGCAAGCCTATGGGAAGTAAACACCCCACAAATCAGTACCACAAGCAAGCACAATGCATCCACCTCACTGGATTAACTTTAGTTGAATATCATAGCTAGGCATCTAAGACTACCATGAAGAGTGCAATTAATTTAGGCATCTAAGATATCATGCATTCAATACACATTCACAACACATACATAGAATAAAATCAAACACATAAGTGCTATTAATAAATCATAAATATTTTTGTATTTTGTTCACTACTGGACAATTTTGATATTTTGAGTTTTATTGAAAAGTTTAATTTCTTTTGAGATGGTGTACTAATTTTTTTACTCAATTTTACTTTTTTTTCTTTCATTGTTTTTTTTTTTTGAAGTTTGAGAATTTTTTAAGTGAAAAAACATGTTTTTGGGCAAAATTTACAAAAATGCTAAATGGTTAATTTCTCTTCTTTTTTTGGATTTTGACCCTTCTGAAAATATTCCGTGTTACTAAAAATTTGTTTGCACTTTATTTTCTATTAGAACACACATTGTAAAACTTTACAAGGAGATATTGGTGTTGATATTATGTATAGTGTGTTTAATACTCATTAAATGTGAAATAAAATGAGACTAATGTAAGGCTTCACCCTCTATCCATGTGAAATGCTAGTAGAGAACAAGAAGCATTTGTGTAGCAATGAGAGAGAAGGAGAGAAGGAGAAGATATGCTATATTCAAAGAACAAGAGATAATACAAAGGAGAGAGAGAGAGAGAGAGAGAGAGAGAGCTCTATGTACCTCTCTCCAAGAAGCATGAGACTCCAAAAGGTGTGGGTCCCAACAAGCACATAGGCATCATTTCAAATAATATCCTTAGGTCCATTTCACACAACATGTCTGGTAAGTCCAAAATTTAAAATAGAGCTCTCCTATTGGTCCAAGAGAAAAATTGGAACGCCCATCTTCTCACATTCAGAGCCATTTCACACCACAATGTCTGGCAAGTCCAAAATTTAAAATGGAGTTCTCCCATTGGTCCAGGGAAAAAAAATTGGGCCTTCCACCCTTTTGCACTAACAAGCACTTGCCACTATGTGGCAGATGGCATGGCAAGGACCCACTGCCACTTAGGGGCCATGTTTTGGGCCAACCAATGTCCCTTGGCAAGTTGAGCTTCCCTAGCATGTTTGCTTGCATTTTGAAGATTTTTAAACCTTTCACTGCCATATTCATTTCAAAAAAATGCATTTCAATTTTGATCTCACCCGTTAAAAGGTGATTGCTTGAAAAAAAAAAACTTAGAGCACCTTTTAACATGAAAAGTGCACATAAAACATTTTCAACGAAATACAATTATGACTATGGAGAACATTCATAACACTAATTCCTAAGCAAGAAACAATAAAAAACTACAGAAACCACCTACTTGGACTGGGGTCTAAAAACTCACCCTACTCCACTTTCAAATTTCAATTTTCAGTTACCAAAAAAACTCTCCTCTCTTGTAGTCAGTCATTGTGGCTTGGGGGTGAAGCTGTTGATAATTGATCATTAGTTTCTCTTTGGTTAGGTGGTTTGATTCCTCAGTTATCCTTTTGTTTTGTAGTAGGTTCTTCAAGATCTACACAAGGCTATCTTTACATTGGTATCAAAGCTTGGGCTTGCATCAACAAAAGGTGGAGATGTTTTTTTGTCTTTTGAATTTTGGCAGGTGACTTCTTTTTTGAAGCAAGGGAGGTGGGGAAGCGCGGATAGGCTTCACGATGCTTGTGCCTACTGATTTTCTTTCATGGAGGGGGGGAGGGATCTTTTGAATGTACTCCTCTCCTTTGATATAGGTGATGTGACAGGTAGGGGGAGGGGAGGCCGCGCGCTTCCACACGGCCCCACTCACTAAGCAAATTGCTATGAAAACTTTATACCAAAGTTTTATTTATCTAAACTTTAAAAGGTAAGTTGAAAAGGTAAGTTCCAAGATGTAAATCTTATGCAACCTATGAATTATACTCTTCAAAGTTGAACTAAATCATGTTAAAAGATTGAAATAAAGCCAATACTTGGACTTGGACTAGTTGTCCTTTCTTTGTTCGTACTTCTCTTCTTCTCCTCCTTTGTACCTGCAGATCTCCAAAGGTTGGAGAGGAACTGTAGTGCGTAGGAGTTGAAGGTGAGAGAAGGGGCATTAACCAAAACTTGTAAACCTTCGAGGTCCATGGGCCATGTAGCACCATTTTATGGCCCCACATGGTATGAACAGCCTATAAGGGACAAATGGGGCCTTTAATGGGCCTCACATGTCCTTTTTGCATGAGGAGAGGAGAAGAGCTTTGAGGAAGGGAGTAAAAGATGTACGTTCATTTTGTGAAAATTTGTCAAAAATCTATTTTGATTATTTTATGATTTTATGTTTGTGAGTACATTTCACATGTGTGGAACATGTTCCCACATGTGTAAAATAGTTAGAAATAGTTTGTAATGTTGACTTTAGAGGTATCATAAAGATTGTTAGTCAAGCATCTTTGTGTCACTAGGTGATAAGGCCAATTTTGGCTTTGGAGGTCAAAATGGTCAAGTACACATGTTTTGTCATGATTACCCAAAAATTCAAGTGTGATGTAACTCGAGCTATTTAGGTTGCTTACACATGTCAAGTTTAGGTTTGATGAGTGATGCACCCTATGTGGTGGCAAAAGTCAAAGGGTCCAATCATAAGAGAGAGATGTGTTGGAAGGGTCCAATCAAAAGTGAGGGATGTTGCATCACACATCCAATAGGATTGGAGAGGGCTATGTTTAAGAGGTCCACTAGGAATTAAGCTTGGATCTCCATGAGTTTCTATATGTACTTTCATTCCCTTCATTAATGTATGAGAGATCTATGAGTTTTTGAGTCAATTTGGAGATTTGCCAATTTTGCTTGTATTGTCTTCTCTCTCTAGATGAGCCCAAAAGTAATATCTTCTCTCTCTACCCGAGAAGAGGAACTTGTTGGGACTTAGTTTATTTCATGAAGTCTTCCACACGTGTGAAACACCTTTTGGTAACAAATGAATGCATGTAGAATGGTCTTTTAGCCTTAGATCTTGTGATTGATCTTGGATTTCAATCAATAGGTGATCTATGGTGCATGAGCCATCAGCCTAGCCTGTTAGGAGATCAATTTCACGCATTAAAACATTCCCACATGTGTGAATTTCCACACATTTTCCTATACATTCTCAAAGTTGTTTGTAGAGTTTGTTAGTGCTCAAGTTTACTTGTTTTCTTGAGCCCTTCTTTTCTAGTTGTCAGATTTTAACGATTTTAATAGCGTTGTTCTCCCGGTTTTTCTCTAGTTTGTTGCTACATACTCCTTTTTCCATGGACACTCCTATGGAAGAAACTCGGGCTCCAAGTCTCGTTGGGACTGATATGGAGAATATGACACGTGCAATTAATATGTTGAAGCAACAAATTGTTGACATGTGGGCTAAACATGAACGGATGGAGGCCGAAATGCGGGCTATGTCCCAATCTCGACAAGCACTACTTAACCCAATGTTTACTCCGGAGTTCTTCACCGGAGAGAAAAAGGATAGACACCAAGATGTGGTTTTGGCCTAGTTGGATCAATGGACTTCACATTTTTCCATGCACGATCTACCAGATAGCTCGCGAAGTGCTACGGCCATCATGTTTCTATGTGGAAAGGGCGTACTCATGGTGGCAGGATCTTAAAGATGGAGCTACAGTCCCAACTACTAGGGATGATTTCCAGATAGCCTTTAAGGCTGCCTTTATGCCTATCCTTGACGATTTTGAATATTATCGTCGATTTGCCACCTTGCAAATGAGGACGAAGCCCTTGGACGTCTATCTGCTAAGACTTTCAAGAGGCTACTTCGCGATTTTTTAACCGCATTGACTGAGTGCTCCTTAAGTTGCATTTCATTTTGGCCCTGCCCAAGAATATCAGTTGGAGGTCCGTTGCAATCAGTCACAATTCTTAGCGGAATGTCGTACGTTTCGCTCGGATTTTTGACGATAACGCAAACTGTAACCCGCAAAGAGCAACAAAGGCCGGAATCCAAAGACAAACCCTCTACGGGCCCTCCTTTTAAAAAGAGCAAAAGGCGTGTGGTTGACGAAGCTTTTCCTTCGGGAAAGAAAAGAAGCGCCCTCGATTGGAAAGAGCTGACTTTGATAAGGCCAAAAGCGACGGGTTGTGTTTCTCCTGCATGGAGAAGGGGCACCTTTTGAAGGACTGCCCAAAGAGACGGAAGAAATAAGGCCCATCGATCGGAAACTCATTCAGGAGTTCAAATTCGACATTAAGTACCATCAGGGTACATCGAATTGTGTCGCTGATGCTTTGAGCTGAATTGGGAGAGGTTAATTAGTTATGCTTTGCTA